>SNQJ01S0015804.1:19418-53527 GCA_010110895.2 Picea sitchensis
ATGCTTTGATTAACTTTTGTTTGCTGAAACACTACTTTCAATGAATTCCGCTTTGCTGAAAAACTACTGAACTTTGTCTTAGTTTATTGAATGAAATTCGTAATTATTTTTATTAGCAATCTTGTGTGATGATTTTATGAGGCTAGCCAGAGATTGGGTTAAGGGTTCCTGCTCAGAAAGGAAGGGATCAGGACATCCAGTTCTCTGTAGGTTTTAATTACTTCTGCAAGTGTGCTAGCTAGAGACTGGATTAAGGGTTCCTGCTCAGAGAGGGAGGGATCAGAATATCCTGTTCTCTGTAGATTCAATTACTTCTGCAAGTGTGTTAGCCAAAGACTGGGTCAAGGGTTCCTGCTTAGAGAGGGAGGGATCAGAATATCTTGTTCTCTGTAGATTCAATTACTTCTGCAAGTGTGTTAGCCAGAGACTAGGTTAAGGGTTCCTACTCAGAGAGGGAGGGATCAGAATATCCTGTTCTCTGTAGATTCAATTACTTCTACAAGTGTGCTAGCGAGAAACTGGGTTAAGGGTTCCTGCTCAGAAAGGAAGGAATCAGGAGATCCTGTTCTCTATAGATCTCAGTCATTTTTCACAAGTATGATAATCAGAAATAAGGCTTAAGGTTCCTGCTTAGAAAGGAAGGAATTGGATGGCCTTGTTCTCTGCTAGATAGAGTTAACCTTCTCTGCATTATTGTTTCCATGAAAGTGTGTTAATCAGAATTAAGGTGTTGAAGTTTCTACTTGAGAGTAAGGTTCATGTTCTCTAATTACAGAATAGTTATTCTTTCCTATTGCAATTGTTATTTTAATGTAATCCAAGATTCTTTAGATTAATCTTTAAGGATCTGCAATAGGTAGGTTGCTTTCCTGTAATTCCAAACAGAACTTCAGTTCATTCAAGGCAAGTGTGATTAGTATAGTTTCTGTTACTACAACTCTAAGTTTCTTTTGGAATTGAGCATATATAGTGCGTGGTTATCTTTGAAATAAACAGACTTCCCTGGGTTGACAATTTATGTATCACTTGATTGTTTGAATCAATTAAGCAATTATAGTGACCAACACATACCATAATTATCTATGTTGTGTGTGTTTCAACTGTGGGTTGTTGTGGCCAAGCAGTTCCTTGGTTGAGTGTGATTAGCTACCATCATTTTTTCCTTGCTCAACCTTATTGTTGTCCTCCTTGTGTTGGAATGGAGCTAAAGAAGAAGGTTGTCAGGCGTGTGTGCAACACTCTCTCTAGGTGAGGGAGGTGGTTGTGGTTGAGGAGGTAGGTTGTTAGGCCTATGAGAAACTCTCTCTAGGTGAGAGAGCACGTGGAGGAAGTGAGAACTCCTAGAAGGGGTCATGTAGCTGCCACGGAGCTCAAAGAATTCTGGTCCGACCTGTTGCTGAAGCCCAATGCAAGGGAGGTTTAGTAGTCGAAGGAATGTCAGGGTGACAGTGAAGGTGTATACTCTAGGGGTGGGACATGCATGTGGGGAATGAGAGTCTTTGAGTAGTGGGCATAAGTGTCTCATGGGAGAGAATCCATCCTCATAAACTGTTTGTCTTCCTATTGACCTCGCCTAGCCTAGGATTCCCTTGCCCGGTGGAGCTTAGTCCCACCTTGAGGGTGACCTACTGCTGAGAGTGATGAGAAGTGCAGTCTAAGGCTGGGAGTTTCATGGAAGGTCTGCATGCAGTTGGTTGTGTTATTCCAGTTGAAAGATAAGTATAATTTGTCTTCTTAATATTATGTTATGCATAATGTTGGAATTTTATTATGTGTTCCATTGCATGTATGAATTGTTGTTAATTCTATTTAAATATGAATGGTAACAGTAACTCTATGTTAAAATGTGTTAATTTGATTTAATGAATATTATATTTATATGTGAATATTCCGCAATAGTGGCATTGCCCAGTCTCTGTGGAGGTTCGGGGATGCTACAGTTTGGTATCGTATCTAAGTTGGAGCTGAGTAGTGGCATTTCCCAGGCCTGTTGATGGTTGGGGATGTTACAAATTGGTATCAGAGCTTTAAAGGAAAAGTTAAGGTTATGTTGGTAGTGTTTCCCGTCCTGGTGATGGCTGGGGACATTACAAAATGGTATCAGAACCATGGTTTCAATGCTGAGCCTGGATGGGTTGGATAAATGGTCATTGGACCCAACATTTCAAGAGGAAATTGTGTCTGGAGGATCAATTTCGAACCTCGGAACCTTCCTGAGTGCCAAGAAATTACCTTGGCCGTGTGATGAAGCTCAGGAGGAGAAACGGTGTCACAAAACCATGACAGAAGTGGTGTTGGGCCGCAGAGTAATGTGGGCCTTAGGATCTGTTCGAGAGAAGGAAAACCCCTCATGACCATCAGATCAGGTAATGTTGCGAGGCAGTTAGCCATGAATTCCTTTAGAAATCCACTGAGTAAAAAAGTATGTTCTACGCCATAGGTTCTATTCAGAAGGAAGGGAAATCCCTTACAACCATAAGATCTGGGGAAGGTGTAGAAGGGTTAACCAGGAAGCACTTCAAACTTCGTGACTTCAGTGAAGTTTGATGCCAGAAACAAGAGAAGGGTTGAAGCTCAAAGATCTGAAGTGGATGTACACCATATATATGGAGAGGAGAGCTCGACTGTTGGATCAAGACAATGTTAAAAGGTCAAACATAGTAATGAAGGGAGAAATATCTCGAAGAGTCGAAGTAGTGAGTCAGATGACACCACTTGGATGGATGTGGACACATGGGATGTCTGCCACATGCCAGTGGGTTTCAAACCCATAGAAGTTTGAAATTCCATATGGAACTTGACGTGTGACACCCATATGATTGGGCCATGAGTCAGTCGCTAGTATTCTGCCACATGGAACTCTGTATGAGCATGGTTAGTGGGACCTGAGCTTACATAACGAAGTTAAAGGTCGGCGGACCCACAGTGGTGTTGATCATGATACATCAAGATAAACATCCAGGAGGCATTGCGCGGACGCAAGTTGCATGAGAGTCAATTCTCCAAGGTAGTCCCGCAATCCAAACCATGGTTTCACCGAGGGGTTACGTGTCAGTGTCAAAATAATTGCGGGATGGAAGGCGAGTTACTCCAAAACCACCGTTGTATTCCCTTGCAATTGGAAAATGTTAAGTGATGGGATGTAATGATGTCACTAAAGGTGATTGGGAATATTCAGAGATTAATAGTTAGGATGTGTGGATGCGAGATCCTCTAAAGCTCCAAAGTCCTGAAGACCCATAACTTAGACACCCGAGGTTCCATAGTAAGTGTTAGTTGTCGGATGCAAAGTAGAAGTGGACGGTTGATTCTCCTTACATCGCGAGTTTGGTAATCCGAAACTTTGAGATATTGTTGTGTGGTGCTTGGAAATATTCTGAAGTCGAAGGCCTGAGTAAGCTCTTATTGATCTAGCGCTTGGTCATGACCCATGGTTTTGTGGGTTGGGGACTGAGAGAAAGGGGATAGCTCTCGAAAATGATTATAGAGAAGAGAAGAGCTCGGAAAGAAAATGAAATATGAACATTTTCTTAAATCAGATTGGTTTGAATGCGTAAACTGGGCAAGTATTGAATAAGTTTCAATTGTTTCTCTTATTTGAGTTTTCGAGTGCAAGGAGTGCACATTGTCTGCAAGGAGTTCATTTATAGAGGTAAGTTAACCTCAGAGAAGCATAGGAGAGAAACCATTGAACCTTCATCGGCAGAAGTGCAAGGAGTGCACATGAAGAACTCTGTGTTGAGTTCAGAGAGATATAGAGTCACTGAGAACTCTGTAGGGATCTACCAGGTGGGCATCGAGTGAGTGAAAGTGTGCACAGAGAGAAATCTTTGTCAAGTTCAGGGAGAAGAGTATCAGAGGAAGATACTCACAGAGCTGTTGAACACTCTGTAGAAAACGCTCAACAAGGTGTGCTTTGAGCAGAAGGTTTCCAAGAGGGCACAAAGTTTTCCTTTGAAAGGAAACAAAAGGGTCGAGACCCTTAGGATACTGATTAAATCAAAAATATCAGAAGAGATAATGCAAGGAGTGCATGGCAGACAGACTCATTCTAAGTCCTAAATCTGAGAAGAGATAATTCTTATGAGAGTGAAGACGAGATCCAAGAGGAAGACTCGTAGGAGAAAGTTCAAAGGTCGAAACCTTTGAATATCCATAATCTCTTCTAATTCAGAAGAGATCAGAAGCTCAGGAGAGAGGGAAACAATGGTTTTTGGGTCATAGCACAGACGATCCTTCATTACAAAAGAAAGGAAAAGTTTGATATTTGAGAATTTCGAAGTCCGAAATTCCGAAACGACCCGAGTCGTTGATATGGGAGAGGGAGATATGAACTATTGGAGGTAGATAGAAGTCATCCTTTTAGAAGCACTGTCAATACTTTGAGATCGATAGTCACGTCGCATTGTGGGGATAGAATGTTCTTGAGCTTTACGAAGTCGAGGGTGGACCACAATCCAAACCACAGTTTTGGAGAAAGGACGCATGGATGCTCAAGGTGAATTTCGGGATGAAAAGTAGTTTGGTCTCAAACCACCTTTGAGCATGCTCGAAATCACGTTTTTTCATGAGGTCACCACCCAAGCTCACCTCTATGTAGGAGCCAAGGAAAAAGAGGAGAGTGGACTTGCTAAAGTCCTGATGTCCCAAATTGATTTTGGACCCCATCATAAGGAGAATAGGTGGCGTAAGATCCACAACTTTGGAAATTTGTGGACAAGGAGGAGGAGAAACAACCGAGTTAAATATTTGACGTTGATATGAAAGTGGACACGTGGTGCCAGATCTGGAACTCTAGGTACTGAGCACTCCGTAGGAAAGCAGATGGTGAAAGTGTCGAAGTCCTGAAGGATATCTCGATCGTTGATTGAGGAGGAGGTCAAAGGACCATTGATATGGTCTTGGCCAAAAAGAGCTGAAGTCCTGAAGAGAAACAGGGTCGTTGATTTGGAGAGGATGCGTGGAAAAAGATCTGTCACTCCGGGAAAATTCACTCTGGATATTTTTGTGTGTGGAGACATGAGAACTCCCGAAGGCCAGAGAGTCGGAGTTCATCAGAACCGTCCCATTGTTGATAATAGGTGTCAATAGATCTTCCACTCTGGAAAATTTCCATAGAGGAAAAGTAGATATTTGAGAGTTGAAACTCCCGAGGTCCGGAGAGCTAGAATCAACCATAGTCGTTGATTTGGAAGGAGCTATGTGTCGACAGATAGTGTAGATTTGGGATTGCGTGTGGAAGAAGGATATATAGATGTTGTCGATCGAGGATCATCACCAAGGGATTGGAGATTGATAGATGAGCTGGATTGTAGGGCCAAAACTTGCTCAGATGTTAAAAATCTCAGAGCGGGCCGCAATTTATACCACAGTTTTAGAAAAAGGATACGTCGCAGATGGAGGTGAATTGCAGGGCGAAAAGCAGGTTGGTCTAAAAACACTCTTTCCCGCCCCTGCAATAACACACTTACATGAGGTCATAGCCCACGGTCTTATGAAGGAAATGGATAATGAAAAAGGGGCTAGTGCCTGAAACTTGTATATTTGGAAGCGCGCAGGAATAGCTCGCGGGTCTGCCAGGCCCTGCACACAGAAACAAAGGAGACCTGTGTATAATTGTTTTGGGTTCAATCATGAGCCCAAAGAGTCAATGTGACTCAGAAATTTGAAATATCCTTTAACCGAGAGGTCAATAGAACTCATTGAGGTAGGGGCATTGCGTCAAAAGTGCTCAGGGCAGAAATAGTCATGTACAATGACTACAATGAGAGCACAAGAATATTCAGGAACCCGAGAAGAATTGAAGACTTGTGGGTTCAACAAGGAAAATTTACACATGGGAAAGAAGTTTTTGCAATTTCTGTGGCAACAACTATGTTATGACTTCTTGAGTCAACCAGAGGAAAGAATGCTTGCATGTTTGCATGTGTTGTTGGTGATGTGGTTGCATAAGGAGTGAAGCAACAGAGAGCTGAAGTTTTGGTTATAAGTTTGATAAAAGAAGCATGTAAGATTCTATTTACATCATACTTTCAAGTAGTATAAAATTTATTAATGGAAGTCATGCAGGTATGAGTTTTTATCACTCTTTTTGCATAATTGCTGAAAGGAAATTTTGGTAAGAATTTCCTCAGCCAGAGTTATTTTATAAAATCACAGGGTTATATTATTGAATGCATACCACTGGATGTGGTAAAGGCTAGAGGCCTGAATTAATTCAAATCTTTTTAGCTTCTGAATGCACACATTGACATAGTAGAATGTTAGGTTAATTTGGTTATGGGGTAATAACCAAAGAATTAAATATAAGAATTGGTTATACAAATAAATTCCAGTAAGCTAGTCATGTATGAGACCTATACCTGGTTGGATATGGAAAGGCATGGATATGGAAAGGTTATGAGCCACACAGATACTAAAAGCTTCCTACTTTTAAATAAAACTTGGGCTGCAACCTTTTTTCTAACACGAATGAACACCATAGAATTATATTCTTGGTGTAGTGTTCAGGTCGAAAAGGAAGGCATCCAATTAACTGGGAAGACAATGGGAAGTGTGTGGAGAATGTGCCAACACATTGGCCAGAATTCCAACTTATGGATGGTGAGATACATGACTGAGATAAAGATCATTATGTAAATTAATACAAGGGTGCACTGAATAAATAAGCATTGAGAGTTGTAATCATGCCTAGTAAGGGTTGTTTATGGATAAATCCGTAAGTGCGGACACAAACCGATCTCCTTAGATCCACCTAGATCTAGAACAAAACATGACAGAATATACCTCTTTCCCTAGATCTAACTATTGAATTAAATTGGAAGCGAGAAGAATATATGTACCTTGTAATCGCTTCCTTGGTCTCTGTTGTTCCTTGCTTTGCTCCAGTGCTCTTGTGCGGTCAATATCAAAACAGCACAAACCAACCGAAGTGAAAGCAAATAATATATCCAATAGCTAATCTATACATATGATCAAGGAGTTATGTAATAAAGTAAATCTAACTTTATGGAAAAGAAACATATTACTGTATCATATTAAATGTGAAAGAGAGATTACAACCATTGCCTTGNGAATTATGTAATAAAGTAAATCTAACTTTATGGGAAAGAAACATATTATTGTATCATATTAAATGTGAAAGAGAGATTATAACCATTGCCTTGATGTCGTAAGGTCCCTTCCAACTGTCCTTCGTTCCCCACACACTTTGACTCCAAGAATTCTGAGACCATAGATCTAATAGCTGCTCACAATCTATCTTGACAAAGAAAATCTCAAAGCCACTCTAACCAAGCTAATAATTCCAAGCCAAAGAACCACAACCAAGAACCCCTTCTCCATGAGAGCTCCTCTCCTTTTATAAGTTGAAGAGGATAAGGTGAGGAGGTTAGGATGATCCCACTAAATCATAAAAGCGAGTAAGATCCAAACCATTCGGATGCCACCTCACCATAGAAGCTTCTCCTTCTAGAAAATTCGAGAAACCGTATGTTTTTCCCACGTGCTGGAATGTTCGCACCCTAGCTATAGAGCAACCTGCGCACTATTCGCACCCTGGCTATAGTGCAACCTGCGAGAATTGATCATTCTCGCACCCTGCCTATATAGCAACCTACGAACATTCCTTTTTATAAGGTTTTTACATAGGAAAATGCAACTTTTTTCCTTAGGAAAAGTTCTTCTTCCTTCTCTCTTCAGGAACTCAGGCCACTGTGACCCCTCTAAAAGCAATAGATAGATTTACATCATTAACAATCATAGGGATGACGAAAATAATGTGTAACAGACATGTCCATTCTCCTCCCAGAATTGATCCAAAAGTGATTTAAGGGGAAATAAGTATCATACCTTTGATGATTTCTTCCTTGGCTTTGTTTGTAGTTGGAGGTTTGTACCAACAACCAAGTTCATAAAGTGGTATACATATTCACTTGTTATATAATATTGAAATACATAACCACATTTATTCCATGGTATTTCATCATATGCTAGATATTCTCTTTTAATAACCA
Organism: Picea sitchensis; assembly: GCA_010110895.2. Classification (NCBI taxonomy): domain Eukaryota; kingdom Viridiplantae; phylum Streptophyta; class Pinopsida; order Pinales; family Pinaceae; genus Picea; species Picea sitchensis. The sequence goes on from SNQJ01S0015804.1 coordinate 27,434, forward strand.
TCGACCAAATAAGAAAGTGAATACCTTTGGATTCTACTACCGAGAGCATGAGGGTTTTCTTTCCCTCTTATCAATGTGCCAACCAATATTCAATGCCCTATTCATTACCCTTTTGGGAAACCAATGAATATATGTTCCTTGAAAAAATGGTGTGCCAACACCTGATTCCACTAAATGACCAAAGAATACAACATTCATGCTAGTTATTCAAAATTAATAGAATATTCACCGAACCTAGTTGGATGAGATCTTAGACGTGATCATAATCTGTTGAAATATTTGATTAGCCTGCCTCCAACTGGGATAATTCCAAGGTTATACATTTACCAATGGGGAGTGATACATGATCCCATTTAACAACCTAATATTTGGATTCACAATCATCCCATTCATTACTACTACATGCACCATTAAAGAAAGAGAATTATCTTGTCCATATTTCAACTATTGTGTTATTTGATGTTATAATTTAATGGAATCCATGAGAGCCCTGGATTGCTTTTCATTCATAATACTATGATCGATCTACATGAACCATGTCCCAAAAATATCTATGTCCCCCCTACCATTACTGAAGAACACCATTCAATAATGGATTTTACATCTTGAATGAGGGAACTAGTTGTGAAATTCATTTATTTCTTGTGTAACATTGTTTTGGTGCATGCTCCTACTCCATCATGCTCTCCTTTTCCATGTCCAGTGTCAAAATAGTTCCAAATATGTGGTTGGTCCAGGTGGATCTCGGTGGCCATCCACCTTCTCCAATGAATCAATGTTTCTGAACATGTGGTTTTGATAAACCATGATATTAACCCTTTTGATGGGGAATGTAATGTAATTCCATATCCATTTGTAATGTAATATAATTCCAACAATTTTAATTCACCATATCCCATTAATAATATGCAGTTAAGAACGCTTGGGCTAGAGTAGTATTGGGATGGGTGACATCCCTGGAAGTCCTGGCCTTTTACATGCCTATGGAGTTTTGTAGAATTAGACCAATTTATCCCACATGCACCATGGGACTTATTCTCCAATCACTCTCTCATATAGAGTCAAGGTGAAGGAGGTATTTTGAGCATGAAATGGAGTATGATGTAAATCTTTTTGTGAATCAAGCATAGCCAACATCTCTTTCTCTTCAGAGATAGGATACCACCATTCTAGCCAGTTTGTGTCTACAATATTCTGTTATTTTTTAATATAAGTTTGGTTTCACTATATTTATGTTTTCTCTTATATATTTTTGTTTATATCTCATTTCTTTCTCAGTATAATCTGGATCAGTTGTATCAAATCATCCTACTCCTTGTTATCTCTTGGTGCATGTCCCCGAAGAGGTCAGGGTATAGAGAGTTGGGTCTTAAGCTAGTTTCACTTGGGGATGACCAATATGACCATCCCAAGTGACCTCGCATGGTGGAAGAAAAGAGAGATGACATAGGAGGAGATCCTTTCAATACATTGCTCGAGGAATCCCTCATGCTACTAAGGAACAAGATGATGGAAAAAATTGCTCATATATTTCAATGACTATCGATGGTGGTCGAGGAATCTTTGACAAGCATCCATTTTGTAGGTACAACACCATTCAAGGTGCAAGTCAATTTTGATATCCCCTTATTTGAAGGATAGATAGATGTAGATACTCTAGAAAAATGGTTGAATCTACTAGAATGTTATTACTCTATCCAAAAAAATTCCAAAGGTGAAAATATCACCTTCGCACTCCTTAAAGCCCTTCCCCATGTCAGATCTTGGTGGGAAGGTTACTGATAGAGGTACACCACAAATGAATCTACACCATTCATGATCCAGATTTTGCTGAGAAAGAAATGAATTCAGATGTATAAAAAAGAAACACACAAATATATTGTGAGGAACACTGAGATACAGTAATACACAATTTCTATTAATGAACGGAATGTACAGAAACTGTAAAAACACAAAGAAAACAAACTCGCTAGAATGGTGGAAAGTTATCCTTGAGAAGAGATGTGACAACTATGTTTATTTGCTAGAAGATGATTATAATGAGGCTCCAAAGGAATTTTTAACATAAAGAATAAATGAGAAAACCCTAAACATCCAAAACCTTAACCCCAAAATATGAAACACCAAAAGGTTTATGGACCCCGATGGGGGTAGTTGATACATCAACTTCCCTAAGGAGTAACTTTTGCATATGATCTCAGTTTGGGTTCATTGATACCTCATTAGAAAGGTATAGTCGAGGAATTCACATTGCAAATATTCCAATACATCCCAATAGAGATCTATTTGTATCTTCCATATAAATAAAACGTCGTTTAGGGCCTCAAAACAACCCCAGAAGTTCTAGACCCGTAAAAATATAGAAAAAATGCCAAAATGGAAAACTTTGTTTTGAGCTAGTGTAATAGGTGGATGATTTGAATTTTGATAAGAATGAAATGAACACATATTATTGTTATTATTAACACAAAGAAACAAGGAAAAATAACATAGATACAGTAAACATGGCTTCTATTCAATAAGGAAATATGTTGAAGCTGTAAAATGCAGACTGAAAACAAGCTTGCTACAATGGTGGTGACTTATCTCTGAGAAGAGATGTGACGGTTGCACTCATTTGCAAGAAGATGATTTCAATGAGCGTCTCACATAATTTTTTACAATAAACATGAATTCCAAATCCATAGACATCCAAAAACCTACCCCTAGGAGATGAAGTGTCAAAATTCATGTGTGTTCCATTGGGGTAAGTTAGTGCATCAACTTCCCAGGGTCGTAAATTTTGCATATGATCTTCGTTTTAGGCACAAGATAGCTTGTTGGAAAGGTCAATTCGAGGAATACACATTATTCCATCAAAATTCAACTTCGTCTACAATTTCTCTATGGTGATCCCTAAAAACGTTGTTTAGGGCCTCAAAATGGCCCCGGAAGTACAGGACCCAAAAACTAGGAAAAAATTGCCAAACTAAAAAAATGCCAAGATGAGCTAGTTGGAATAGGTGGGTGGCCACCAATATATATATGGATCAATTGTACCCCATTAGGAATCAATGGTATCCATTTCATTGAGTCCCCCCATCAGATGAGAAAATTTATGTTGAATTTGGCCCCGAGTGAGCCACTTGCCTTGGTACAGGAGTTTCCCTGCTTTGACAACCCGATAAAGTTGCATCCTCTAATGGCGATTTAGGTTGACCTATGGGTCCATGATATGGTTAGTGGATTCATGTTCCATGCAGTCAAGGTTTATCTATGTTGGTGTCAATTTTTCTGCTATCTTTGAGGTGTCCAATAATGGTGGAAAATATGGCCAAAGGAGATCCACATTGAACACTGTGTGCAAGCCAAGGAAGGGGGGGATGTTGAGCTCAAAATAACTATTTACCACAGCCTTTGTGATGGTTTAAGGTCCATAATGGATTGGATGAATATTCTTATGGGGCCTTATAAGGGTTTATTTCTACAAGTGAAACCAAACTTTGTCTCCCACTTGAAACTTATGTGGCACCCGATCTTGATCATGGCACTGCTTGAAATTGATATTAGACTTCTATAAAATATCCTAAACCTATTGGAGGATGTGTTGGATATGCTCAATGAAATTGGTGGCTTTATCAGCTTTAGTTGGAGCATGTAACGAGTCAACTTGGTTGTTCGCAAGGGGTAGTGAAACATCCATGGGAACTAAGGGATGAAATCCCAAACCCCACCTGAAAGGGGTTGTGGCTAGTTGATCTATGTATGGCTCATTTTTAGTTTTGCTAAACATGGGGAAGAATCTCATCCCATGTGTGGGGGTTCTTATAATATTACATGCGTAGGATATGCACGATCATCTAGTTGATGACCTCGATTTGGCCATTTTTCCAGGCGTGAAAGGAAATGTATTTCGTGAGCTTGGTGTCCATCAATGACTAGAGGCTCGACAAGAATGTGTTGAGGAACCTATGTCCCGATCTAATATAATGGTTTTTGGTATCCCAAAATGTACCCACACTCGTTCAAAGAAGATATTGGTAGTGGCCTCTGCTCTGATGCTCTTCTTACAAGAGACCATAATCACCATCTTGGAAAAGTGATCAGCAACAAAAAAAAAAGTCATTTCCACGCTTGGTGGATGGAAGGCCCAACGTGAAATCCATTGAGATGGATTCCCAAGGCATGTCAGGAGTAGTTATAGGGGTTTATAGGACTTGTTTCTTAGTGGTTGATTTGGAAATAGTGCAGGAAGTGCAGGACCTGATATACTTGTTGACATCATGTCAATGTTTTGACCAGCAGAAATGGTTGCAATAATGCCACTATATTTTCTACGTCGAAGTGTCCTTCCACTCGACTGTAGTGGGTTTTAGTGGGGTTCCCAAATCAGCTTCAATCTCTTTATTGATGGAACATGGATATGGCCTAGATGACACAACAACCCGTACTGAAGATGGAAATTAGTGATAGTTTTCTCCCAACATCTGGTAGGTGGTGGCGAAGTTAGGATCTTTCTCATAGAGGTGGGGAAATCGAGAGGTCTCGTGGCCGAAGGAATATAGCAACTTGGTGAGTTCCATGACTGGAGGTCAACTGAGGAAATCAACGACCCAATTGGTACTTCCTATATTATACTTGATTTTTAGGTGGAACTGCTACAAGTATGTGGACCACTTATGATGGAGGTCATTTTGAAATTTTCCTTGTGTTTGCATGAACTGCAACAACTTATGATAAGTGTGGATGAATTTCTCCTTCCCAAGAATTTAATGCCTCCACTGGTGGTAGGCTTTCACAATGGAGTACATTTCTTTTTCATAATTAGGGTACTTACAGACAACATATGATAGTTTATCACTATGATAGGTCATAGGATGGTCGTGCTCAGTGATAATTGTGCCCACAACATAGTCTAAAGAATTTTTCTCGATCTCAAAGGGTTGTTGCAGGTTAGGTAATGAAATAACTAGGCTTAATCACAAGAGTTTCTTCAAATAATTGAATTCTTTTTGTTGGGACAGGCCCCACAAAAATGTTTCCTTAACACCTCCTTTAGTTACTTGGCTGAGGGCCCATGAAATATAGGATAATCCCAACATGAACCTGTGATAAAAATTGGCAAGGCCTAAGACGCTCTGAAGATCAATGATTCTGGTTTGGGCTGGCCAGTAATGGATGACCTAGATCTTTGTTGGATCCACGTGCACACCATTCTCATCAACAATGTATCCTAGGTATTGCACCCTATCAATATCGAACGGGGATTTTTCCAAGTTGGAATATAGCTTTTGCTACCACAAGGTGTGAAGAACCTGCTGAATATGTTGGAAGTGTTCCGCCCAATTCTTGTTTTATATGAGGATGTCATCCAGGTACACCACTAAAAAAGAGTTTGTGAAAGGTTGAAATATATCATCCATCATCCTCATGAAATTTTTTGGGGAAGTATTCAAACCAAAGGGCATGACCAACCATTGAAAAATACCTTATTTTGACTTGAAGGAAGTCTTCCATACATATGTTTTCTCTATTGGGACCTGATGGTAGCCATAATTCAGATCAATATTATTGAAGCATTTTTCCCCCTTGAGTTGATCAAGGAGATCATCGATTCAGGGAATCGGGTACCAGTTTCTGACTGTGATTTTATTTAGGGCCCGATAACCAATGCAGAGTCACCAGGTCCCATATTTCTTCTACACCAGCATGATTCAGATTCCACAAGGAGATGAGTTGGGTGATATGTGCCCCTTGTCGATCAATTCTTGGATCTACCATTTGATTACCTCATTTTCTAGCATAGAGGGAAAATAGACTAGCCCATTGGTTAGTAGTGTGCCAGGGGTCAGATCAATGGAATGATTGACTTGACAATTCATAGATAACCCAGTAGGTGAGGAGAATATGTATTTTTATTCTTCCATGACCTTATCCACTATCTTTTGCTGCATGGAGAGGTCGACTGTGAAGGCCCTGGATGTGGCTACAATATTTCTCTCACTCTGAGAGTGAATCGCGAAGAAGAAATTTTTTTTTATGAGAGATGACCTTATTGCATTGCTTGACACATATCAAGGAAATATCAATAAGTGGGACTACCTTGAGTATCTTGTACAATTTCATGTTCAAAGTAATAATAAAACTGCAAGGTGTAGACTCATATACAACATGAGGTTTCCATAAATAAACTTGGCACAAAAGAACATCAAAAACGTTAAGGGGATAAACATCACAAAATAACTCATCTTTGAAGGTATCGATGCCATACGACAGGAGACACAGTTGGTTGATGTGAAGATAGATTCCTTGGCAGAGCCATCCGATAGTGTAGGGTTGTGTGTGTGGCATTGTCGGTAGGGATAGCCTCTTGACTACCTATGTTGAGATGAGCTTCCTCTTGATACTGATATCAACTATGAAGTGAAATGGGGTGCCTTTCACCCACATATATGAATGAAAGAGGTGCTCTCCTTCCTCTAGATTGTCAGGTTCATCGGGTTGGATCTTGGTGGTAGCAACGGTGGCACTGGGTTCCACGTGAATGACCCGTCTCCCCTTTTCTGGTTCTGACTTAGAGTCAAAACCCACATGTGATTCAAAGTATTTAAACTCAGCTACCAATGACTTCTTTGAGAGGAAATAAATAGTGTTATGCCAGGGGCTCTTATGGAAGTTGCACCACTTCCCATTATCTTTCTTCATCTTCCCATTGTTCTTCTTTTCTTGCAACTTAGAATGGTTATCATGAGGCTTTCCATATTTTCTCTTTCCTTTTTTTTGTGGGTTAGGGATGCCCTTTACTTTCTTCTGCTGTAAGGGGTCCCCAGACCCAAACTGTCGTGTCTTTTGTTTAAAATTATGCTTGATTTTTTCGGCATATCGATAGGCCGCGCCCAAGGACGAGATGTCCAGAAACTCCATTTATTCCTGGATGTATATATGCATACCACCATGATAATTAAGAACCAGATGTCACTCAGAATATTTGATACCTAGCTTGGTGCACAAGGTATGGAAGATATTTGTGAACTTTGGCTCTTCTTGGTCCCTTTCCTTTCGATGTGTGGTCCATTTTTTATACAGGTCATCACAACTTCCAACAAGGTAGTATTATTCCTTAATAGAATCCCTGAAGGACACCCAGGTGAGTGTGAATTTAAATAATGAGGGTTCCTCTATTTCCTTTTTCTCATAGAAAGTCTCACACCAATATTTGACATGGGGAATGAATTTGAGCAGAACAAAAGTAATATTTTCTCTATTCGAAAAGTTATGGACAAAAAAATAACCTTCTATTAGATTCAACCATTTTTATATAAAATCTACATCTATATGAACTTCAAATATAAGAATATCAAATTTTATCTTTACCTTGAAGGGGGCGGTGCCTCTGCTCAAGGAAGATGTGTTTCTTGTTGGTAGTCAATGAAGGATTTGCACAAAATTATCCATCATCTCATTTCTCTATTGTGTCAGGGCTTCCTCGAGAAATGATGCAACCCCCTCCACTCCTCAGGGTTGCTTGACCTCTCGATTAAGGATCTTCACAAAGATGAGTCGAATTAGCTCCTCCAGACCCTTCTAGCCCCCAAATTGGTTTAACACAAGCCCTTTATCAGCTCAGGCATAGTTCATATAGAACCCATGGGCCCTTTTCTTAGTGCTCTTTAAAATTTTAAAATTGACGAGTGCTAGCTCCTTCTGCTAGCCCCTCTCCATATGTGACCTCAGGCTATGACCTAGGGATAAACCTCCTAAATAGCTTCACAACTTCGAGCTTTGTCTATTTTGGAAATAAATGCAACCTCTTTTTCGAACCCCGAAACACAAACTCACCTGGACAATCGACGGTTCTCGCTTATCTAAGAGCCAACGACTGAGATCTGCTTCAGACTTCGGTAGAAAATGTTGTTTACTCCATGACATTTCTTCGAAGCTCTTCCCCCCAAACTTTCTTATCCACTACCACATATCCACCTTGTAGCCAATGGCTAGGTTTGGTTCGTGGCTTGAGGACTTCGATGATCCCCGCTCTTCAAACACTTCAAAACCTATGAACCACAAAGTGACAAAGGACTCCATGGCTAACCTCCATGAAACTATCCTAGATATGATGGTCTGGAACGATCCCGCTTCCTCCTAAATGGATCTTGCTCGTTAATTTATGAAATCTTAAAGGGATCCTCCTTATTGAAGTATTCTCTCCCGCTACCTCTTCTGAGATTGTTCTTCCTCGAAACCTATAACTCCTCAAAGTGTTTCTTCGAAACTTAGTTGAATTTTGATTCTGTGCACACCTTGCAACATGTCTTCTTCCACGAATCAACTTTTTTGTGAGATACTGTGCACACCTTGCAACAGTTCTTTACACTCTTCTACAAGTAAACTTTGAGTTATTCCTCCTAATCTTCTGATTCAAAAAGACTCTGTTGATGAACACCTTGCATACAAAGTTTCATGTTATCTCTCATGATCTTGTGATTCGAAATAGACTATGTCAATGCACTCCTTGCGGATAATATGAACTCCTTTCATAACAAAAGCTTCACCTTATATCTTCTGAGATTCTAATTCGAAATAGAATCTGTCAACGCACACCTTACAGACGATATGCACTCCTTGCATAATCTTGTATAAGAGAAACAATTGAAACTTATCTAATCCTCATAGATTCATACATTCAACCATGTAATGCATTCATAGCATGACAACATGTAATAATATATAATTACAATTAAACAAAAATCCTATCATTCATTTAGATAGACACAGTAACAACAACACCAAACATTTGGAAAAATGCTTCTCTATTATATTCATTCAAATTATATGTACACGAGTTCATACAATGCGATAAGCTCCAACAGTTTTCAACTCCAATAATCTTCAACAACTACTTCCAAATAACTCTCAGTAGCTCTCAACAACTTTCAACAGCCTCATTTGGGCAACGATACATTTATTTATACAAAAAGGCTCAGAGAGATTTTCCCTGCAACTACGTTAGTGTTATCTTATCCAAATAAAAGATTTTAACTACTAAGGATTTATTACAATAAATGATCGATACAGACAGATAAGAGCGAATTCTTTGAATTTGTACTACTATTGTCTACATTAGAGGAAATACAATCCCCATCGATCTCAAGCAATGGTTCATCTTCCTAACATTTAATATCTTCTTTAATTACAATATTTTCAAGGTATTTCATGACATGCCACATTTAAACTCAAAATAATTTCAAAATGCGCACAAGGGTGTTGAGTTGTCCTCCACTTGCGCTTTGATGACAATGCTCATGCATCATACTCCTCTAGAAAAAAATTCATGGACTCATGTCCATGAGCTCCTGCACTAACTTTCCATGCTTTTGAATATCTTATTCATTTACCCAACTAGTATCTTCTATTGGGTGGCCTTTCCACTTTACAAAATATTCCAAATAAGTTTTCCTCCTGGTCTTCTTACCAATCCTCTAATCTATGATCTTCTCCATCTGTGGATTTTATGCTACAGGCATCTGCTTCTCCCAATAGATATCTTTCCAATATTATGATCCTTTTATGTCATCTTCCCTGTAAGGATACATGTATGAAATGTTGAATATAGGTGATATACCCACTTCCTCTCGCAGCTCTATCTCATAAGCATTTTAATCAAATTTCCTTAGGATCTTTCACAATACTATATTTTTCATCTTCAGTTTGTTATATGTTCCCCTTGGGAACCTTTCCTTCTTGATATGTGCTAGAACTTGATCTCCCACTTCAAATTGAATTTCTCTTCTATGTTGATCAACTTTGTGTTTATACTCTCTGCAACTTCTCTTTGATATGATTGTGAAGCTTCTTCACTTCTAAATTCATTCTTCTCCAACACTTCTGAATTCACTCTTCTCCAGATATATCAACTCTGATAATCCTCTTAGATTCATCCCATAATCTATCTATAATGGGCTCTTTCCTATACTTCTATTTGATGAGTTATTGTATGCAAACCCTTCTTGTGACAGAATTTGATCCCATTGGCTATGATGTTCAGTGACCAGACTCCTGAGGAAATTTCCTAAACTTCGATTTACCACCTCAGTCTGTCCATCTGTTTGAGGGTGATATGTTGAACTAAAGGACAACTCCATCCCTGGTTTCTTCCAGAATGTTCTCCAGAAATGACCAACAAATTTAGTGTCTCTATATGAGACAATACTTTTGGGAAACCCATGAAGTCTCACAACTTACTTGAAAAACAAATTTGCAATGTGTGTTGCATCATTAGTTTTCTGGCATGGGATAAAGTGTGACATATTTGAGAATCTATCAACTACCAAAAATATGGAATCACTTCCACTTTTTTTTCTTGGCAACCCCAACACAAAATGCATGCTTATTGCATCCCAGGGCCTATATGGAATAGGCAATGGTTGATACAATCTAGTGTTTTGTCTCTTTCCCTTTGCATACTTTAAAATATTACATCTGTTTACAAACTTCTTTACCTCTTCTCTCATACCTGGCCAATAGTATGAACAATTCAACTGTGTAAATGTCTTGTCATGGCCAAAATGTCCTGCTAGGACTCCACTATGTTTTTCCTTCAACAAATTATCTCTCATTGAGAAATTTGGTATGCACAACTGGAAAGATTTAAACAACAATCCATCTTGAATCATATACTTTGTCCACTGGATTTTGTCTCTAAGAACAATATTTTCACATGCTTCATATGCCTCTTTAAAATTTGGGTCATCACAATAAATCTCCTTAAGGTGTTCAAACCCTAAGGTTTTCACTTGAAATTCCTGCAGAATCAGACATCTCCTGATCAATGCATCAACAACTTTGTTAGCATTACCAGAAATATGTTTAATGGAAAAAGTGAAATTTTGCATAAACTCTATCCACTTAGCATGTCTTTGATTTAACTTCTCTTGTCTGGTTATGAATTGTAAATCCTGATTATCGCTATACAAAACAAATTCTTTTGGAACAAGGTAGTGCCTCCATTTCTTCAAGGCTTGAATTATTGCATAAAATTATATATCATATGTGGAGTACTTTCTCTTGGTTTCATTCAAATTCTCACTGAAATATGCACCATGCATATTATCTTGGCTCAATACTGCTCCAATTGCAGCTCCACTAGCATCACATCTTACTTGAAATGTCTTCCTAAAATCTAGCAAGACCAGAATTGGTTGTTCTGTTATCTTCTCCTTTAATATCTTGAAACTTTTCTCAGCTTCTTCTATCCACTTAAAATACTTGTACCTCTTCTTCATTGTATCTAATATTGGTGTACAAATTCCACTGAAATTTATAATGAACTTCCTATAGAAAATTGCTAATCCATGGAAGATTATCACCTCGAATATGCTTCTTGGCGACGACCATTCTCTGTTTTCTCTCATCTTCTCTGGATTCATCTTCAATTCATTTGAAGAGATAAAAAAAACAAATTAAATGAGTTATGTCTTCATAAAAGAAGTCTTCTTCATATTTATCAAAAACTTATCCCGCTTCAATCTTCTCATCACTAATATTAAATGCCTCAAATGCTCTTCTTCAGTTTTACTGAGACAAATATATCATCCAGATATACAATCAAAAACTTACCAATAAAATATTTCAATACCTCGTTCATCAACCTCATAAAAGTAATTAGGGAATTTGTTAAGCCAAATGGCATAACAAGCCACTCATAGAACCCTCTGTTCATTTTGAAGGTTGTTTTCCACTCATCACCTTCTCTCATCCTTATCTGGTGATATCCACTTTTTAGGTCTATCTTTGAAAAATAATTTGCTCCGCTCAAACAATCCATTAAGTCATCCATCCTAGGCAAAGGAAATATGTACCTGGTGGTGATTTTGTTTATGGATCTTGAGTCTTTACATATTCTCCATCCTCCATCTATTTTCAGACTGAACACAGTTGGTACTGTGCATGGACTCAAGCTATCTCTAACTAAACCATTGTCCATCAAATCCTGGACTTATCTCTTTACCTACTCATTCTCTTGAGGTGTCAATCTGTATGCTACTTTGTTTGACAGACTTTCTCCTAGCATTAGATCAATGTGATGGTTGATACTCTTGATGGGTGGTAATGACCTAGGTAACTCATCCACTACTATTTCAGCAAAATTCTCTAACAACTCCTGAACTTCTTCAATAAGATCATCCATAGAAATACTTGTAAGGAAGACTCAGGGCTTCCTCACCACAACAAATTGCATCTCTTGTTCCTTCTTGACTTCACTCAAGAGTTCCTTCCCACTCACGAGAAGTATACGTTTTTTGGCTTCTTCCTTTAATTTCTTTTCCTCTATTGGCAGTAACATGTGTTCCCTACCATTCTTATCCAAAGTATAAGTATTTTTTCTCCCATCATGAATGACATTTTTTTCAAACTTCCATTGTCTCCCCAACAAAACATGACATACATCCATGGAAATTACATCACACAAAATATCATATCTGTATGCTCCTATATTAAATTAAAATAGGCATTGTTTAGTTACCATTACCTGGTGTCCTTTCTGCAACCATGCGAGTCTATATGGACTTGGATGTGCATATGTCTTCAGCTCCAATTTCTCCACCATTTATGTGGATACTAAGTTATTAGTGATCCCACTTTCAATTATCACCTTGCATACCCTATATTTGGTCTTGCAAGAAGTTATGAACAAATTGTTCCTCTGCACTAGTTTTTCCACTTCCTTCTCAGGCTTCAAGAGAACCTTCCTCATCATCAAAGATCTCCCATCTTTTGCACCTTCTTCTTCAACATTCAACTTCTGCACTTCCGAAATGTGAGATTCACCTCCTCCTTTCTTTTTCTTAGAGCATTCCCAAGACATGTGTCCTGTTTTTCCACAGGCATAACACTTCACCTCTCCTCCTCTACCTTTTCCTCTTCCTCGAGGAAAACAATTTCCTCCACCATATTGTCTCCCTTGGGAACTTCCTCCTCTTTATGAGTAACTGTGTGTTTTTTCAGTCTCAACCTTGGGATTTTGTTCCTTATCATGGACAATTCCCTTACCACTGTTTAGACTCCTTCCTCTGCTTCGCTGGCTCTTTGTTTTGACCAACTTCTTCTCTACCTTCAGTGCAATATGATAAGCATCCTCCATTTTCCTCACTGTCATCATGTTGATTTCATCCTAGATTTCATATCTCAGGCCATTTATATACCTAGCAACCTTTTCATCATATTTTTCTCTCTGTCCAGCCCTGATGTTCAACTTGTAAAACTCCTTTGTGTACTCTTTCACTATCATTCCCTTCACTCTTAGGTTATACAACTTCCTAAACAAATTTATCTGATATTCCTTGGGTATGAATTTTACGTTCATCTTGGATAGAATTATGTCCCAATTCTTGATCTTTTGTTTTCCTTTGCATCTTATGTCAGCCTGTAGTTCATCCCACCACAATGTTGCATGTACTTTCAATATGGTGACATCATGCTTCACCTTCTTCTCCTCATCGACATATTCATAGTCGAAATACTTATCCATTTCTCGTATCCAATCAAGCAATTCTTCCACATCTAAGTTTCCTTCATACATTGGGATTTATATCATTTATCTAGCTCCCAATTTGAAAACATATTTTAGCAAGCATTATTTTGCAGCATCTTCTCCTGTAGCTCCTTTAAATTCCATGTCTTCGCTCTCCACGTCATTGATGTCCCCAACATTAGGTGCTCTTATTTGTGATGTATCCATAGCATCTAATATTGCGTGAAGTTATCTCATCTCCCTTTCTACAACTCGATTTTATATAGGCATCTTCACACGTCTTCTAGGTGGCATGGTGCTAAATGTTTCTCCTTTAAACAACAACAATTTGATCTATCTGATACCACTTGATGTTATCAGACTACTTCCTTATTTTACACAGAGCACAATTTGAGGCTGTGATACCACTTGATGCATCCCCCTCCATTCCTCAGGGTTTCACGACCTCTCGATCAAGGATATTCACAAAGTTGAGCCAAATTATCTCCTCGAGACCCTGCTAGCACCCAAATCAGTTTAACATAGGCCCTTTATCCCCTCAAGTGAAAGTCATATGGAACTTGCGAGCCCTTTTCTTAGTGCTCTTTAAAATTTTAAAACTGACATGTGCTAGATCCTTTTGCTAGCCCCTCTCCACATGCGACCTCGAGCTATGAATTGGGTCTAAACCTCCTAAATCACTTCACAACTTTGGGCTTCGACTATTTTGGCAATAGATGTAACCTTTTTGCCGAACCCCAAACTGTGAAATCACCTGGATGATCGCCAGTTATCGCTTATCCGACAACCAACGATTGTGATCTTCTTCGAACTTCGACAAAAAAAATTGTTTACTCCATGCAATTTCTCCTAATCTCTTCCTCCCGAACTTGCTTATCCGCTACCATGTATCCTCCTCACATCCAACGACTAGGATTACTTCGCGGCTTGAGGACTTTGGCTATCCCCACTCTTCAAACAATTCAAAACCTCTAAACCATGAAGTGAAGAAGGACTCCATGGCTAACCTCCATGAAACGCTCCCATATATGACGGTCTGAAATGATCTCTCTTCCTCTTGAATGGATATTCCTCATTAATTTATGAAATCTTAAATGACTCCTCCCTATTGAAGGATTCTCTCCTGCTACCTCTTCTTAGATTGTTCTTCCTCGAAACCTCTAAATCTTAATAGTGTTTCTTCGACACTTAGTCAATTTTGATTATGTGGACACCTTGGAATAAGTATTCTTCCACGAATCAACTTATTTGTGAGATACTGTGCACACCTTGCAATAGGTCTTCTTCCACGACTCAACTTCTTTATGAGCAACTGTGCACACCTTGCAATAGTTCTTTACACTCTTCTGCAAGTAAAATTCAAGTTATTCCTCTTGATCTTCTGAGTCAAAAACACTATGTAGACACACACCTTGCAGAAAATATGAAAACCTTGCATATAAAGCTCCATGTTATCTCTCCTGAGCTTCTAAGTCGAACTAGACTCTGTCGATGCACTCCTTGCGGACAATATGCACTCCTTGCATAAAACAAGCTTCATGTTATCTCTTTTGAGCTTCTGAGTCAAAATATACTCTGTCAACGCACACCTTGCAGACAATATGCCCTCCTTGCATAATCTCTCAGAAGAGAAACAATTGAAACTTATCTAATCCTCACATATTCATACATTCAACCATGTAATGCATTCATAGCATGAGAACAAGTAATAACAGAGAATTGTAATTAAATAGAAATCCTACCATTCATTCAAATAGACACAGTAATAGAAACAACAAACATTTGGAACACCTGTTCTATGTTATATTAATTCAAATGATAAGTACATGGGTTCATACAACGTGATAAGCTCCAACAATTTTCAACTCCAATAATCTTCAACATCTACTTCCAAATAACTCTCAGCAGCTCTCAACAACTTTCAGCAGTCTCATTTGCGCAACAATACATTCATTTATACAAAAAGGTCCAAAGAGATTTTCCATTTGACTATCTTAGTGCTATCTTATGAAAATAAAATCTTTCAACTACTAAGGATTTATTACAATAAATAATTGGTACAGACAAATAAGAGTGAATGCTTTGAATCTGTACTACTATTGTCTACATTAAAGGAAATATAGTCCCCATTGATCTCAAGCGATGGTTCAACCTCTTAAAATTTAAGATCTTCTTTAATTACAATATTTTCAAGGTATTTCATTACATGCCATCTTTAAACTCAAAATAATTTCAAAATGCGTGCTAGGGCACTGAGTTGTCCTCCACTTGCACTTTGATGACGATGATCCTACATCAATAAATAGTTTGAAAGGATCTCCTATCTCTTCATATTTATTTTCTCCCACCATGGAAGGTCACTTGGGTGTGTGATATATTTTTTCCTCAAGAGAAAAAATATTGAGACCCAACTCTTTGTACCCTGACCTCATCGGGGACATGCACTAAGGACGACAAGGAGTAGACCGCTCTAATACCACTGATCTGAATTTGATGAGAAGAATGAAATGAACACATATTATTATTATTATTATTAACACATAAACACAACTAAAAATAGCATAGATACAGTAAATCTAGCTTCTATTCAATAAGGAAATATGTTGAAACTGTAAAATGTAGACTAAAAAGAATCTTGCTAGAATGGTGTCAATTTATCTCTAAGAAGAGATGTGATGGTTGCGATCATTCACAAGAAGATGATTAAAATGAGGCTATCAAATCCTTTTTTATGATAAACATTAATTCCAAAACCCTAGACATACAAAAAACTAAACCTAGGAGATGAAGCGCCAAAAGTCATATGGGCCCCGTTGGGGTAAGTTAGTACATCAACTTCCCGAGGTTGTAACTTTTCCATTCAATCTTTGTTTTAGTTGCATGATAGCCCATTGGAAATTTTTATCTGAGGACTACACATTATTCCATAAAAATATAACTGTATCAATAGTTTCACTATGGCAAGCCCTAAAAATGTTATTTAGGGCCTCAAAATGGCCCTGAAATTTCAAGACCCAAAAACTAGGAAAAAAATGCCAAACTGAAAAACTGCCAAGATGAGCTAGTTAGAATAGGTCGGTGGCCACTGATATCCACCTGTATCATTACTCCCCCCTTAGAAATCAATGGTCCTCGTCGCATCAAGTTCCCATGGGAGATGGGGAATATTTTGCTGACTTTAAACCTTGGTGAGATGTTTTCCTTGATGAAGAAGTTGTCTTATTTATTATTGTCATTAGCTTGTTGAAGGATTTCTTGAACCTATTGTTGGAAGGAATGGATCTGTTCAACCAATATAGCTATATGATCTTCCTAAGTGTGGAAGGACTCTGTCAGTGAAGATGTGACCTGAAGATTTATATTAGTGGGGGCTAATGGTTGGAAACCCAAGAATGACTGAAAAGGTTTGTGGCTAATAGAGATATGAAGGGATATGTCATATCCTATACTGACTGGGAAGTGCAGAGGAACCATGTAGGTGAAGCAAGAATAACTTTTTTCTCTTATGCAATCTTGTCGAACTACTTCTTCTAGATAGAAAGGTCTTGGGTTGAAGCGGCAATGGTCACAATGTCCTTGTATTCACCTTCTAAACAGATCTTGAAGAAGCTAAAATTTGTGGTATGAGAGACTATTTTGCAACACTTTTTTATAGAGACAGTAGTCATAACTACCTTTGGTACCCTATAGGGATGACCTCCCATAGTAACAATGAAATTATGGGTTTGAGACTCATAAACAACATTATTCTCCCACATATATAGCTAGCCTAAAAGAACATCACATAATTCCAGTGGGGGGAAATCATAGAGTAACTCATCCTTGAAGGGATTTTTTCTGTAGGACAAGAGGTACTACTAGATGACGTGGAGATATTGTCCCTAAAGAAGCCATTCAATTTTGTATGGTTGCAGGTGTGGTGTTGTCAGCAAATCCAATTACCTCTACTGAGATGAGGTTGTTTTGGATTCGGTTATCAACAATGAAATGCAGTGGGGTCCCCTTCACCCACATATGTGAATGGAATAGGTTTTCTTCCTCCTTAATATCCTCTGGTTCATCTAGTTGGACTATTGTGGTCATGATGGTAGTAGTGGGTTATGCATTGATGATCTGTTTTATTTTATTTTTTTCTGAATCAGAGTCTGAGTGGGGTTCCAATATTTTTCTTTGAGCTCGACCACCAATGACTATTTCAAGTGACGTTCATTGTTGTTGGGCCAAGGAATTTTGTTGAAGTCACACCACTTTCTAGTGTCCTTGTTTTTCTTCATGTTACCATTATTTTCTTGCAACTTGGATTGGTTGTATTGAGGTTGTTTGTTCTGTGAATTAGGGTTTCCTTTACCATACTTTTTTTTTGTGGATTTGAGGACCTGAAATCCCGTTTGTTCTACTACATAAATTTTGACTCTTTTTTTACAGCATATCGATAAGAATCTCCCAATGATGAGATGTACATAAAATCCATTTCGATATAGATGTACCTATGTAGATCCCCATGATATTTTAGAACCATATGTCTCTTAGAGTCTTTGATACCCAACTTGGTGCGTAAGGTATTGAAGGTATTTTTTAAAAATGGCATGGTTTTGCCTCTCTCTTGACGTAGTGTGGTCCATATACTATATTGGTCATCATAGTTTCCAACATGGTAATATTTTTCCTTGATGGCATCCATAAAAGAGTTCCAAGTGGGATTGGCCCAAAATATTTCATACCTCTCTGCAGAGTATTTCTCACAGGCAGTCTCCAACCAATATTTGACATATGGGACAACCTTCAGGAGTGCAAAGGTGATATTTTCCCTATTGGAAAAAATTTGAACAAAGAAAAAACCTTATAGTAGATTTGACCAGTTTTCTAAAGCATCCACATCTATCTGATATTCAAATATGGGAATATAAAAATTAACTTGTAACTTTAAGGGGGATATGACTTCAAAGTGGCTCCTTGATGAATATGCATCTGTTGTTGTCCACAGTCGCTAGAGGATTTGGGAAAAGTGATCCATCATCTCATTCCTTTTTTTTTTTAGGGCTTCCATGAGAAACGCCTTAATAGGAACTCCTTATCCCTTGTCTCTATTTTCTTCCACCATGGGAAGATGCTTGGGTTGGTTCTCCTCAAGAGAAACTAGCTCGAGACCAAACTCTCTATACCCTAACCTCATTGGGTACATGCACTATGAAACCACAAGGAGAAAACTTCTATGATACAACTAATCTGTATTTTTCCGAGAATGAAATGAAGGAAGATATATAACAAAGAAACACATAGAGATATTTCTAGGAACACATAGATACAGTAATACACAATTTCTATTAATGAACAAAATGTATAAAAACTATAAAAATACAAAGTGAATGAACTCGCTAGAATGGTGGAAACTTATCTTTGAGAAGAGATGTGAAGGCTCTGCTCATTTTCCAAAATAAGATTATAATGAGGCTCCAAAGGTATTTTTAACATAAAGCATAAATGAGAAAACCATAAACATATAAAACCCTAACCTCGAAAGATTAAACAACAAAATATTTGTGGGTTTCGATGGGGGTAGTTGATATGTCAACTTCCCTAGGGTGTAACATTTTCATATGATCTCCATTTGGGGTCCTTGATACCTTATCGGGAAGGTATAAAAAAGGAGTAAAAATTACGAATGTCCCAATAAATATCAATAGAGATATATTGGGCACAACCACATCAAACAAATGTCGTCTAGGGCCTCAAAATGTCCCTTGAAGTTCGGGACCCGAAAAACTATAGAAAAACTACCAAAATGTAAAATTGTATTTTGATCCAGTGGAATAGGTGGGTGGAAACCAATATCAACATGGATCATTCCTGTCCTATTAGGAATAAATGGTCCCCATTACATAAAGTTCTTGTGGGAGATGGGTAATATTTTTCTACATCTGAACCTTGGTGAGTTGATTTCCTTACTGAAGAAGTTTTCTTATTTGTACTTGTCACTATCTTGTTGAAGGATGTCATGAACCCATTATTGGAGGGGTTGTATCTATTCAACCAATGTAGATTCATTATTTTAATAATAATGCAAGGACTTTGTTGGTAAACATGAAACTTGAAGAGCTATATCAATGGGGTCTAATGGTTGGAATCCCAAGCACGCTTGAAATGGGTTTTGACTAATAGAGTTATGAAGGGATTTATTATAGCTTGGATTGTCTCGACAATGTAGAATATACCCCATAGGTAAAGAAAGAATATATTTGTGATATTCTACAATATTTTCCAATTGCTTATGTTAGATAGAAAGGTATTGCACCGAGTCTACAGTGGTTGCAGTGTCCTATTCACCTTTTGAATGGGTCATGAAGAAGATAAAACTTGTTGTATGAGAGACTACTTTGCGACACTATTTTTCTGAGATAGTAGTCAAAAATACCTATGGTACCCTATAGAGATGACCTCCCTAAGTAACAATGATACTACGAGGCGGAGACTCATAAACAACAT
Organism: Picea sitchensis; assembly: GCA_010110895.2. Taxonomy (NCBI): domain Eukaryota; kingdom Viridiplantae; phylum Streptophyta; class Pinopsida; order Pinales; family Pinaceae; genus Picea; species Picea sitchensis. Next base: position 47,427 of record SNQJ01S0015804.1, read on the forward strand.
GACACTTCCACATATAAGGTTTTCCTAAGAGAACATCATAGAATTACACTGTGGCAACATCACACAATACCTCATCCTTGAAGGGATTTATGTTGTAGGACATAAAACATTGTTGACTAACATGGAGACATCGTCCCTTGCGAATCCCCCCAATTGTGTATGTTTTTGGGTGTGGCGTTGTTGGAAATCCAACTTCTTGATGACCTCTACTAATATGAGGATCTTTTGGCTTCCTCTATCAATAATGAAATGGAGTGGGGTACCCTCCACTCACATCTATGAATGGAAGAGGATCTCCCACTCCGTAGGATCATTTTCTTCTTTTGGTTGGATTATTGTGGTCATGATGGTAGGAGTGTGTTTTTCATCTATGATCTACTTTATTTTATTGTTTTCTAAATCAAATTCCAAGTATTTTTTTTATCTCTTTTTCTATGAGCGTGACCACCAATGACTCTTTCGAGCGACATTCATCGGTGTTGTGACAAGGGATTTTGTGGAAGATGCACCACTTTCCAGTTTCCTTCCTCATCTTCATGTTACCGTTATTTTCCTACAACTTGGACTGGTTGTATTGCGGTTGGGTGTTCTATGAGTTAGGGATGCATTTAACATACTGTGGTTGTTGCATATTTGTAGACCTCAACTCCCTCTTGTTTTTCTGCTTAAATTTTCACTCGATTTTGACAACATGTTGATAAGTGGATCCCAGTGACACGATGTAAAAAAACTTAATTTCGGTTTGGATGTACCTGTGTAGAGCCCCATGGTATTTTAGAATTAGATTCCACTTAGAGTGATTGATACCCATCTTTGTGTGCAAGGTATGGAAGGTATTTGTGAACTACAACATTATTCAGCGCCTCTCTTGACATAGTGTTTTTCATCTCGTACATTAGTCATCATAGTTTCCAATAGGGTAATATTGTTCCTTGATGGCATCTACAAAAGATTCCCAAGTGGGTTCAACCCCAAATATTCCAGACTCCTTTTTAGTTTTTTTCTCATAGTAAGTCTTCAACCAATATTTGAGATGGAGGACAACCTTCTGGAGTACAGAGGTGATATTTACCCTATTGGAAAAATTGTGAACAAAGAAATAACCTTTGTTGGCACAAAATTGGAGACCGAGGTTCTTCAAGGTTACCAAAAATGATACTGCTATAGTCTAGGAGCATTGGCACATTCAACCTTTCGTTAGGGAAGGAGGTCTCACCCGAAGTCTAGTTGAGATGTGTGTGTGGTGAAGAGATTTAAAGAAAATGTATCATCAGGTTTAGAATCATCATATTCAGATTGATACATCTATATGCAAGAAGATATTCATAAATAATAATTCTATGATAGATACATAGGACAAACATAATTGCGCAACATAGAAATTATGGATTCACATAGAGTATACACAATTTTTAGTACCCAAATAATATCTTGTATTAAGAACATCTCAAAACTGATCATACATAGAGTGTAAATATCATACATTCACTTAGGTAGTGGAATGTATTCCCTAGATATCCATTACAAATTCTAAGCTTCTACGCAAGCAACATGACATTCCATACCTTTTACAATAACTCTAAAGAATACCTTAATAACAATAGTGATCATAATATCATGAAACAACAATAATAGTAAAACCAGTTAACCTTTTTCCCATTACGTAAATCCATGTTTATATATTTCACTTGGGTGCTTCTTGAAATCACGATTCATATATTCTTGATTCCGCTATCTTTTCTTTATTTTGCTTCCTTGTATGCGCTCAAATATATTTTTCCTTTCCACTACTCGTCTATCTAGTGAATGATTTTTTTTCATTGTTGGGACTCTTGTAGTTAGATTTCCTCTTGTCTAACTATCTTTCGCCACATCAAATATTTTTTTAAGTTGTTTCACTCTCGAAAGAAAAAATAGCATTTTTGCAAAATATTGCATCCCTAAAAAATGAAGGGCCCAAGAGACCCCAACCACAATATTTGACTTGTACCAAGTGAACCATCATTTACTTCCCCCAACCCCTTGCAAATGGAGGGCCCAACTTAGGGATGATTTTCACTCTTTTCTTATGGAATTGATCGTACTGGTCCACGTTTTCCTACCATTTCCTAACGAGAATAGATACACCGACAAAAAATTCTTCGCCTGCATCAATGGTTGGCTCTTCAGGATTGGTAGATATAAGTCCATTCCATTCATAGTCACAAACTAAATCAAGGTGTTGTAGTAGGATATAAGTAGAATGGAAGATGGGGAGAAATTCCCTGAGTTATTTCTTTGCGGATTGAGTAGCCTCATGTAGAGAATCCATATTTTTATCCATTTATTGGATCTATGCAAACTTGTCTTGTTTCTCAATAGGATCCTCGATACTCTACACTTCCACATGCAGTTGGTTAATCTAGGCACACAAATCCTCAATTGGCTTGATACAACGCTCCAATAATCTGACCCAGTCATTGATCATGTTGAACAACTCCCCACACTCACCGACCCAAGAATGGAGGGTTGAGAAAACATTGTCGACTTAAAAAATGACCTGGATGATCTTCTCGTGTACCGACTTAGGCTTCTCTTGAGGTTCTAGTACCTTCAGAACTAGGAAATGTAGTGTAAATAATGTGGGCGATTTGATCCTGAACTATGGGAGGAAGTGTCACAATCACATCAGATTTCTCAAGGAACAATTCCAATATTACACTATTCATATTATGGTAGTTGTGGGAGGTATTAACCTCCATGTTTAAACTTTCACTAGCATAGAATATTCCGGAAGCCAGAGAAATCATAAACGGACGTGTAAAATTCCTAGAAGACAAGTTGGCCGAGTAAAATAATCAATATTAAAGTATTATCTTCTAGAAGGAAAAGTCAGCCTAGACAGGTGAAAAGAACCACTATAAATAGGAGGCACTTGAGCTTATTTGTACATACTTACTTCACACACTCTCTAAGTAAAGTATAGCGCAAGTTTGGAGATGCATTTTCAAGAAACGAAGGTGCATCTTTTGAGGTGATTCTTAGTCTCTCTCTCTAGCGCTATCTAGCCTAAGATATTGTAACACCCTATTTCCCCCAGATTGTAAATATAACTAGACTGGCCAAGGACTATGGAAAACTCATAAGTATGAATATGTGATGTAAATGGACCTGCAGGAAGAGGTCAATGAATGTGAATAATATTTTGAATTTATTGCAGACTGCTGAGAGGGGATGTGCAGAAAAGAGACCACGATGGCGGTGGAAGGCACCTGAAAAGGTGGCGTTAACTTCCACCAAGAATTAAATACCGTATTTGGACTCCACTGGCCCGAAGAACCAAAAGCAGCTCGCTGGCCCTGAAATTCAATGCCTCGCGGGCTGGTAGGCGGATGGCTTGATGAGGTATGGGATGGTAAACCGCCCATCCGTAGAGCCATCAGGCTTGATCGACGCGAGGGTAATCGTGCCAAATGAAACCTCGCGATAGGATAAGGCGTATAGCGGAAACGATTGAGGGGGAAGACGCGAGGGGAACTCTGGCATTACGTAGAGTGAGTGATAGCAGAAAGAAAGGATTGCAACCTTCGCTCCTGGTCACTGGCAGACAGAGAGACGCAATCTCAGAGCATCGTGGTCTCAGCTCGGGGGTGGCTAGTGGTAAATCTATTAGTAGTCGCTACGCCTACGGTTGGGTGGAAACGAGCACCCCTCTCAGTAGTCGCACCCACTTCGGGTGTTATTTCTGATAAGTGTTTTATATATATATAGCATCTTGAAATTCATAGACTGGTATATGCATATATATAGGTTCATATAACTGTGTAATTATGAATGATTTCTGTGTAAGAATGTTTGTGCAGTGTTTGATGAGAATGAATAGATATATGCTCACAACAGAGGAAACCACGCATGATGTGCAGAGATAAAGAAATTTTATTTATGCCTAGACTGAGCTAAGTTAGGTTCCCAGCCTGTTCTCGGTAAGTTGCTTTCCCTTATCCGTCTTCAGGGATGCCTGGTACAGATCTCCTCATAGAAATTTCCCTCGTAGAAAGGATTACCAAGAACCCGGAAAAAGGACTTGAATGTGCAAGGCTTAGCAACCCTGTACGAAGAGGAATGACCCTCTTAAAAATCCCAAAGTAGCAGCGTGAGGATAAGTATTGATCAACGGATGATACCCTGTCGGAGAGTCTGCGGTCATTCAAGATCATTGAATCAAGGGAATAAATGAGGGCGTTAAGTGCCATTAAACCTTTTCCCTCTATCTTCATGAATAGAGAGGAAATCTGAATCGTAGATCCCCAGACTCCATGAGATCATCTGGATCGTTGGTTTTCCACATCCAAAGAGCATTAGGAAAGGGCATGGCGTCAGGGCCGATCTGAACTGTTAGATCTTAGCTAGGAAACCTCACAGTCGTTAGATCTATCGAAAGATAGACGAGGGTTAAGCCTCGTGAACTCGGAGGTTTGCGAGGTAGGAGTCCAAAAGTTGGATACTCCAAGTCGCGAGTGCTGAGAGGTTGTGAGCTGTCCATCTAGGGAGGACAGGTGGTAGAGATCAAGAATATCTCGCGAACTCGGGAGCTCGCAGGGTGAACGCCCAAGTATTTGGCGTTAAAAGTCACGAGACACGAGGTCGTGAAGCAACGAAGTGGTGAGAGGCTGTGAGCCATCAATTTGAGGGGGACAGGTGGCAGAGATCGAGAAGATCTCGCGAACTCGATAGCTCGCAGGGTGAACGCCCAAGTATTTGGCGTTAAAAGTCGCGAGACACGAGGTCATGAAGCAACGAAGTGGCGAGAGGCTGTGAGCCGTCCATATGGGGAGGACAGGTGGCAGAGATCGAGAAGATCTCGTGAACTCGGGAGCTCGCAGGGTGAATGCCCAAGTATTTGGCGTTAAAAGTCACGAGACACGAGGTCATGAAGTAGTGAAGTGGCGAGAGGTTGTGATCCATCCATCTGGGGAGGACAGGTGGTAGAGATCGAGAAGATCTCGTGAACTCAGGAGCTCGCAGGGTGAACACCCAAGTATTTGGAGTTAAAAATTGCGATACATGAGGTCGCGAAGCAGTGAAGTGGCGAGAGGCTGTGATTCATCCATCTGGGGAGGACAGGTGGTAGAGATCGAGAAGATCTTATGAAATCGAGAGCTCGCAGGGTGAACGCCCAAGTATTTGGCGTTAAAAGTCGCGAGACACGAGGTCGCGAAGCACCGAAGTGGGGAGAGGATGTGCGCCGTCCATCTGGGGAGGACATGTGGCAGAGATCGAGAAGATATCACGAAATCGAGAGCTCATAGGGGGAATGCCCAAGTATTTGGCGTTAAAAGTTGCGAGACACGAGGTCGCGAAGCAACGAAGTGGCGAGAGGCTGTGAGCCATCCATCGGAGGAGGACAGGTGGAGGAGATCGAGATATCTCGCGAACTCGGGAGTTCGTAGGGTGAGAGCCAAAGTATTGGGAATTCAAAGTCACGAGGATGCGAGAAGTGAGAAGGTAATAAATGTTGGATCCGGATCACGGGAAGACCGTTGGATCCGCACGTGGGATCATGTATCAGAGCCTCACAATAAAAGGCCCGAGAATTTGGCCAAGGGAATCATGAGGTTCCGAGTAGCGAAATCCCTCGGGGAAAAGTCACCGAGTTGACTGACCATCGGATCTCGGGGATCCGAGAACCCAGTGTTCAACCTTTGAACTCGCGAAGTCACGAGTTCCGATTCCCCAATAAATCCAGGAAGGGAGATCGTGCGAGAGAACTATGGGAGCAGATGTCCCGATAGGGAAATAGAAGAACCTTGGAGTTCTTCAGACCGAGAAGAAGAAGATCCTGTGAGAGGATGTGCCCGTGGTTGGCGCGCCTATGTCAGGTGGGACATAAGACCACGGTTATGTATAGGGAATTGGGTAGGTAAATAGAAGACCTATGAATCGGGGATTGGTGTTTTGCTGCTACAAGCTCCGAGGATTCTTGTTGCTGAGGAAACAACGTAATTTTTTTTATGTATGGTAGTGGGTGTGTTACAAAGTTGTATCAGAGCATGGTTACAACACTCGGCCTGATTGGGCTCATGCACCAGTCGCGCATAAACCTCGTTCGAAACACTCCTATG
>SNQJ01S0015804.1:60446-76028 GCA_010110895.2 Picea sitchensis
GAAGAAGCGAAGTGGCTAGAGGTTGTGAGCCGTCCATCTGGGGAGGGCAGGTGGCAGAGATCGAGAAGATATCGTGAACTTGAGAGCTCGCAGGGGGAATTCCCAAGTATTTGGCGTTAAAAGTCGCGATACACGAGGTCGCGAAGAAATGAAGTGGCGAGAGGCTTTGAGCCATCCATCGGAGGAGGAAAGGTGGAGGAGATCGAGAGATCTCGCGAACTTGGGAGTTCGCAGGGTGAGAGCCCAAGTATTGGGCATTCAAAGTCACGAGGGCGCGAGAAGTGAGAAGGTAATAATCGTTGGATCTGGATCATGGGAAGACCATTGGATCCTCACGTGGGATTGTGTATCGGAGCCTCGCGAGAAAAGGCTCGAGAATTTGGCCAAGGGAATCACGAGGTTGCGAGTAGCGAAATCCCTCGGGGAAAAGTCAGCGAGTTGACTGACCATCGGATCTCGGGGATCCGAGAACCCAGTGTTCAACCTTTGAACTTGCGAAGTCACAAGTTCTGATTCCCCGATAAATCCAGGAAGGGGGATCGCACGAGAGAACTGTGGGAGCAGATGTCTCGATAGGGAAATAGAAGAACCTTAGATTTCGTCGGACCGAGAAGAAGAAGATCCTATGAGCGGACATGTCCGTGGTTGGCGCACCTGCGTCAGGTGGGACATAAGACCACGGTTATGTACATGGAATCGGGTAGGTAAATAGAAGACCTGTGAATCGGGGATTGGGGTTTTTCTACTACAAGCTCCGGGGATTCTCGTTGTTGAGGAAACAACGTAAACTTTTTGATTTATGATAGTGGGTGTGTTACAGATATGTTCCCTACCTTCTAGTATCTCTTGGTGGTATTTTTGGTGACATATTGGAGTATATCGGTGGATTTATTGAAGGTGAAAATTTTGGGAAGAAGTGCAACTGCAACTGATGCAGTTGAGTATTGTTCTTGTTATGTGGTTGTGGAGACTCTCTCTCTCTTATATGATACCCTTGGAGAAGGTGCACTTTCCTTGTCTTGTGTTGTTTCTAGAGTTGGATGGTGTTTTTTTGGTTCCATCTCATGCTACTACTGGAGCTAGGTTTTATCTGTTGGTTCTAGTGTGTCTTTCCAGAACCAGTCTATCTAGAAAAGGTTAAGGTGCTCATGGGTGTCTACGTGCCTATGGTTGCGTGACAATAGTGATATTATATATGGTTAAAATGAGCACATTGAATATCTTAATAGGTTATGTGCCCACACTACCTTCATAATAGTCTAACCACTGGAAGGAAGACCAATTTTTTTTTGTCAATCTCGTTATAGCACCAATTGAAGTTGCAACTAGGTTTTCTAATCTTGCAGCGGCAACAAACCCTAACCTAAATTCTTGGGCACTTTCAGTGAAGCGTTGGACCTAATTTTTGGTTGTTCTAGTACGACCTATCATATTTCACCCTCTGGTGCCCTCAACCAAAAAAAACGTCAATTTGAGTTCTTGGTCAAAGTCAAAGTCAAAGGTTGACTTTTGGTCAAAGTTGAAATTCAGGTTTTCTACCTTGTTCTAATCATTGAACTTTTTTATTTAGTTTCTAACCTATTCTTGTCAATATGGTGTCTATTTTCAACATAGAAGACAAGATGAACGAGGCTACAAATTTCAGAGGTATGCACTTGTATATGCTTTTCAAGTTATATCATCTAACAAAGAATGAGTGTGTTTGTAGGGGATGTACATGAGACCTTGTCCAAGAAATGATCTTGGATTTAGTACATTCAGAGGAACAAGCTCACCCTCTCTAGCAGTTGAGGCTCCAAGTTCCAAGTTTGATTGATTAAATTGTTAAGTTTCAATTTGCACATATCAAGTTTGATAGTGCATGTAAGTACTATTGATATAGATGTTTATTGCACTTGTTTGCAAAATGAAGTAACATCTCCTCTAGGATATATTTCTTGTTTTTATCCCGGGAAGGTCACCTTGGTAATTATATGATGACTACCATCCTTTTTACCATAGATATGTTCTTATGAAAATGATATTGAAAATAATTTTTCTCTTGTTGTTCTTGTTTCGGTAAGGTCACATGAAATAGCTCTAAGAAGTAGCTACAATGATAGTTGCAAACATGGAGCAAATGACTCCATCAAGTGGTGAGGCGAGTGATCTCACTAAGTACCAATTCTAAAGGAAGCATGTAAAGTAAGAGGATTTTTGGACATCGTTCACTCAGATGTGTGTGGACCAATGTAAACCTCCTCACTAAGTGGGTATATATACTATGTTTCTTTTATTGATGATTTCTCACATAAAAATTGCATTTGTTTCTCGAAAGAAAAAAGTGAAGTATTTAGTAATTTCAATAAATTCAATCACTTGTGGAAATATTATCCGAAAAGAAGATAAATATATTGAGGTTAGATAATGAAGGAGATTACACCTCAGATGACTTCAATACATTCTTCAAAGAGGTTGGGATTAAGAGGAAGCTACTACTCCTTACAATCCTTAGCAGAATGGTGTAGCAGAAATAAAGAACTGATCCATTGAAGAATATGTTAAGGCAATGATGAATGACCAGAATATATCCATGTATCTATTGGGAGAAGAAACTATGACAACCGTGTATGTTCAGAATATAAGTCCTCATTGTATATTGAAGAACATGAATCCAGAAGAAGTCTTCTCCAGAAAGAAGCCAAGTGTTTAACACTTGAGGATATTTCGTTTTCATGTCTATATTCATGTTCCCAAGGAAAAAAGAATAAATTTGGAACTTTCAAGAAAGAAGGTCACATTGGATATAGTGAGTCATCAAAATCTTACATAATCTATTTTCCAGGTCAGCAAAAGGTTGAAATCAACAGAGATGTAACTTTTGATGAAAATATTTATTTAAAGAAATATATAGAAGATTCCATGGATTCAAATGATGAAGAATAACATGAAGGTACCAAGGAAGAAGCTACATGTTCTCCATAACAACCCAATGAAGAACTAGAAAAACCACTTCAACCTATGGAACCAGTTATTGTACTTGAGACCAAAAAATGACAAACATGGTCTGAATCCACCCTACAAGAAGAAGAAATACATAAAGCTCCTAGTGGAACCTTCAGGGAAAGAAAGAGGCCCAATATATTCTCTAGTTATGCGACACTCATGAAAATTCTTGTCAATGAAAAACCTTCCACCTTTGAAGAAGTAGTCAAGAAGAAAGAATGGAAGGAATCTATGATGCAACAATATCAATCCATCATGAAAACTGATGTATGGGAAATTTTTCCTAGACGTAAAGGAAAGTATCTCGTCACTTAAAAATGGGTTTAAAATATAAATCATATAATAGATGGGAGGATCGATGAACATAAGGAAATATTTGTGGCTAGAGGGTTCTCCCAACAGGAGGTAGAAGACTATCATGAGACGTTTTCTCTAGTTTCCAGATACACCTCTATTAGAGAGATAATATCTCTTGCATCATCCATGGGTTGGATTTTACATTAGATGGATGTAAAGACTGCTTTTCTCAATGTAGTAATTGAGGAAGAAGTATGCATAGAGAAACCTCAAGGTTTTTATGTACACCCGAGAGAAACCCATGTATACATATTAAAGAAGGCCTTGTATGGACTCAAGCAAGCTCTAAGAGATTGCTATGCATGAATTGATAGTTACTTGACGAGACTTGGATTTTCAAAGAGTTATGTTGATCCAAATCTTTATTACAAGGTTTTGAGTGATGCACATGTGATCCTACTACTATATGTTAATGATTTCGTTCTGACACGTGCAACGACTCTCATTATTTAATCTAAGAGGGAGTTATCCTCTGAATTCGATATGAAGGATCTTGGTCTCATGCATTATTATTTGGGACAAGAAGTATGGTATACGTGTGGTGAAATATTCTTGGGGAAAGGGAAGTATGTTGTAAATATCCTTCAGAAGTTTGGGATGATGGATTGAAAATCCATGGAAACTCCCATGGTGACAGATTTGAATAAGTTGAGAGACTATGATTCTGATCCAGTCGACTCGTCCATGTACCGGACTTTGATTGGCTCATTGATGTATTTGGTTGATACTTAGTTGAACATTTGCTTTGTTGTGAACACGTTGAGCCAGTTCCAGGTGGAACCTAGACATGAGCATTGGATAGTTGCAAAGAACATTTTGAGATATCTTTGTGGGACGCTAAATTATGGTTTGCGATATGCCTCAAACAGTGACATACAACTGCATGGATTTACTTATTCATATTGGGTAGGGAGTGTAAATGACAGTAATAATACTTCTGGTATATGTTTCAATTTGATGTTTTCTATGATATCATGGGATAGAAGGAAACAAAATTTTGTTGCACTCAACACTATAGAAGGAGAGTATATTGCAACTTGTGATTCTTTTATGAAAGATGTATGTCTTTGTAAGCTGATTTATGGACTATTTGATCAGGTGTTGGATTTGACTGTGATATATTGTGATAATTAGAGCTATGTGAAGCTTTCAAAGAACCTTGTGTTCCATGAAAGGTCGAAGAAAATTGAGATCAAGTACTATTTTATTCGTGATAAAGACCATAATGGAGAACTAATTCTCCAATACATCTCCACAAATGAGAAGACAACTAATATTTTGACAAAACCTCCATCTAAGATAAAGTTTTCACACTTGAGGGACAAGATGGTACTTGTGGATATACCTTCCATTGGCTGAAAAGGAAAAGACAAATTCCTCAGTTTGGAGGGAGTGTTGATATATGGAATCATGGATAGTCAGTGTGTTGGATGACAAAACAAATTTTTGATGTACCATGGACAGCTATTCTCCCGGGGCATTACCCAAATAGGTAGAATGGTCCAGGACAAATATTCTCCTTGGGATTTTCCTAGATGGGTAGAATGATCTATCTCCTTGAGTTAAATTAGTGACCAGAGTGGGGAGATTGTTATAGGATAGACATTTTTTGTGAGTTCATAGTAGTGGCTAGAGGGGGGAAAGTGTTCTAAGACAATCATTCTTCCTTATTTCACAGTAGTGACCAGAGTGGGAAGAATGGTCCTTGGGACATTCATTCTTCTTGTATCACAGAAAGTGACCAAGATAGGAAGAATGGTCCCTATATCACTCTTTTGAGTGAGTGACTTATGTGAGACACTCTATTGAGTGTGATAAGTACAATACATGACTTATTCAACATCATGCATGATTACTTAGATGGAGTATGGACTCGAGAGATGATGTAGATGATGATATATTTTGATGCTAGTATGCTACCATATGATACTAATAATGATGATTATTCTTGTGACTTGATCTGTGTGATCATGACATATCATGTGTGGCTATGATGATACTATATATAGAATGGTATACAAGACTATGTGAGCCTTTCCCATACCATGTGAAATGGATGGATGTGTTTGATACCATTACAATTAATACCTCCCTAGCTAGGAGGGAGTGTTTCTATTATGGTAGTTGTAGGAGGTATTAAACTCCATGTGTAACCTTTGACTAGAATAGAATATTCCAGAAGCTAGAGAAATCCTAAATGGATGTGTACAAAAAATAGAAGATAAGTCGGCTCAGTAAAATAATTAATATTAAAGTATTAGCTTCTAGAAGGACAAGTCGGCCCAGACATGTGACAAGAACCACTATAAATAGGAGGTGTTTGACCTCATTTGTACACACTCACTTCACTCACTCTCTTAGTAAAGTATAATGAAAGTTTGGAGCTGCATTTGCAAGAAAGGAAGGTGCATCTTCTGGGGAAATTCTTGGTCTCTCTCTCTAGTGCTATATATCCTAATATATGTGCCCTACATTATAGTATCTCTTGGTGGTATTCTTGGTGACATCTTGGAGTATATTGGTGGATTTATTGAAAGTGAATATTTGGGGAATAATTCCAACTGCAACTATTGCAGTTGAGTATTATTCTTTTTCTATGGTTATGGAGACTCTTTGTCTTGTGTGCTACCCTTGGAGAAGGTGCACTCTCCTTGTCTTGTGTTGTTTCTATAGTTGGATGGTGTTTTTATTGTTCCATATCATGCTATTGTTGTAGCTAGGGTTTATGTGTTAGTTCTAATGTAGCTTTCTGGAATCATTATATATAGAAAAGGTTAAGGTGATCGAGGGTGGTTGCATGCCTATGGTTGGGTTACAATAGTGATATTGTCTATGATTAAAATGAGCAAATCAAATATTTTAACATGCGTGAAACTGTTGAGGATCATGTAGCATCAACTCAATCTATTCCTTAACATAAATGGTATTTTGATCCAAGCGAGTATCCTCCTAGGTGACCATCTGAGTATCGAGAGGATCTTGGTCGATATGATTTTTCACCTCTCATATTTTCTCCAAATTGGAATGGAGAACCATGTATAGATGTGTGTCTAGGGGGAATTGGACCCGCAAAACCTAGGGAAAAGAAGACAGAAGTGGAATAGTGGTCACTAAAGTCATTGTCAATGGATTAGTAGAGATGGGTGTGGTAGTGTCCATATGATGATGAGGGGATGATTGAGTGGAAGATGGGGCATCGATAGTTGAATGGGGTGATTGACGATTGAACTCCTTTATGATGGAAGAGGGCTTGGTATGGACTGGTGGATCATTAATAATAGTGATGATGGGAATGAACGAAAGAAAAGTCGCGGTGGGGAGGCAATTCAAAGGTGGACAGGAGGACAAAGGAGTGGTGTCAGTGATAATAGTTTTGGTAGTAGACTTAGATGGAGAGTTAGTACATGATTTCTTGATAGGGAAAGTAGAATAAAACACTTCATTCTTTTACTTACCATAGATATTCGTTTCATCCCAAATGGAGGAGAATGGAATCTGAACTGGCCCACTTTGGAGCATTCCCTCTCCACCTTCGTCTACCCCTTCCCATGAGCTTGAGGGTGTTTAGCTTGGAATTACACCAGGTGTCTACATAGAAGTTGATCATTGCGAAATGGGAGGCATCGATTAAGTAATACCTGATCTCTTATTTTCCTTCATAACTCATGGAAAATCCATCAATTCCTTGTCTAGAATTTTCTCATTCAAATAGAAAGGAAACCGAAGGTGTGAAAATTGGATGGAGTTGTAGTTAAATGCCTCACAAATGTGCAGTCACGGCTCATACCAAACCAAATATTATGGGTGTTCCCATTGAGCATCTCTTACGAAATCCTTGGGAATTGTGGGGAAAAAATAAGATCGTTGTGCCATTGGAGAAAGAAATAGTCATTATCCTTGGAGTAGTAGTAACAGTGCGACAGTGCCAAGGGTAGAAAATATTTACGATTCGACTATTGGGTTCATGGGAAAGGCATAAAATCTAAGGCGATTGCCACTTCCACATAGAAAACACGGCCAACATGTAGTCATAGATTAAGTGTGTGGCCTACTCATGCACATCGGTGAATTTCTGGAGCATCTTTTTGAGTAGATATTTTCACTATTTTATAGGTGTGCCAGTTTTTCTAAACTTGTCCACTGCAATGGCGTCGAGTGTACACTCACTTTGCGAGTAATTCTTCATGACATTTCTTACAAATATGTAGCAAGAAAAGTGGAACTTCTCTTCATTGATATGGTCGATGAATGTTCCATGACTTCCTCTTTGTGTGCCATAATTCTCATATAAAATGATATCACCCTTCTTACGGTCTTCCTTCCCTAAGCCCTAGAAGTATTGTGTGATGCCTTGGCCTTCCATGGAGAGACTGTTCAAATTATGAATATCCTCGATGTGAATAGGGTAGGACTAGTCCAACCACAAAGCACCATTGTGCACCCTACTGTTGAGAAACATGGTGCACTGGGAAACTTCTCCAATAGTACCAAACATTGGTAGGTCATAAAAATTTAGAAAGGTAATGTCCCAGAGGGGAGTGAACGATGGATTCTAGTCCTATTGTAGTTCACCAGTCGAGAAGGTTGAGCAATCCATAAATGTATGGATCACCATGTATGGGTATTATGACGCATATGCAATATTAATGTCAAGCAACTGGGTTTTATCAACCTTTCCATGAAGATCCCCCAGGACTTCAACATGGGGATCAATAAAATCTTATCAAACAACAAGTTTAGAAATAAACCTCGGAACATAAGTGTGAACCATATTAGCTTACCTATGTTGATAGACAAATAACATTCGTGAAGAAAGGAACGAACATGAGATTAGTGAATGCTCAGGTGGCTCCATGACTGGATATGCAACTAACTTGAAGAAAACACAATAACATTGAATAGTTGGGAAAAGAGGAGTATCTAGGAAATAGTTAGGAGGTGACATGACTAGGAGTCATCAAGAGATACAATGTGGAGGTAATGTCACATTAACGTTAGATGTACCCATTGAGAGAGGAAAAATATAAGATAAATTTAGGAAATTAAGAGCATTCATGGAAACACGATAAAAATATATCAGAGCAAACATAAAAGTGATTTCCACACCAATGATTAACTAGAAAGGTACTGAAATTTGGTGAAATTTAAATGACACATATCGGTAGTGATGAGATGGTGAGAGAAAAGGTATAAACGGTAGTTAATGAATGAAGTGATAGTGATAGGGAACATATTTCAAACTCTAAAGTTACTAAATACGCAAGGATTTTATTTAAACCTTCCTTTTACACATTATTTTTGTCATCCCTATGACCGTTAATGATGTAAACCTATATGTTTCCTTCAAAGGGGTCAGTGTCCTAAATTCTTGAAGAAAGAAGGGAGAAGAACTTTCCCTCAGAGAAGAAGTTGTGTTTTCCTCCGTAAAAACCCCATTTTGGAGGATTTTTGCAGGCTTCTCTATATGCAGGATGCAGAAATGACTGATTTCTGCACCTTTCTCTATATCTAGGTTACGGAGTTTCCGCAGGTTTCTCTATAGCTAGGGTGTCACAACCTTCGTACGTGGGAAAAATGAGAATCTTCTGGATGATTCTAGAAGGAGAGCTTCTATGGTGAGGTGGCCTTTGAATGGTTTGGATCTTACTCTCTTTCATGATTTAGTGGGATCATCCTAACCTCCTCACCTTATCCTCTTCAACTTATAAAAGGAGAGGAGCTCTCATGGAGAAAGTTAGTTAGATTGAGCTTGGGAAATTTATGTTTTCTTTGAGTTTGTATTTTGTCAAGATAGATGTCAGATCTATAGTCTTAGAATTCTTGGATCAAAAGTGTGTGGGAAGCAAGGAACTGTTGGAAGGAACTTGATGACATCATGGCATCTGGTTGTATCTTTCTTCCACATTAATATAATACGGTGGCATGTCTCTTTCCCTTAAAATATTTAGTATTTTATTACATGACTCCTTGATCACATGTTTAGGTTGTTATTGAATTTTTCTATTGATGCTTTCACATTGGTTGGTTTATGTCATTGCAGATCTAATTTCACAGGAGCACCGGAGTGAAGCAGGGACAACAGAGATATAAGGAAGTGATTCATAAGGTGTGTTATCTATTCCTTATTTGGTAGTAAATTCAATGATCGTAACTTAGGGAAAGCGTCATGTCCCATCTCATTTTTTTATATATCCAGGTGGATCTAGGGGGATTAGTCTGTGTTCGCATTCACCAATTTACCCAATAACGAAATTGGCGACTCCACTGGGGAACATAATGTTTTCCTAGTTTGTCTTGATTTTTTTCTTTGATTTCTTAGTTTTTGTTTTCTAAGTCACTGGGAGATCCATCTTGACTCTCTGACTGTTAAAATTCATTGGAAAACTTTCACACTTTTTATTTTTTCCATTTTTCTGCAATTTCCGCACCCTACTTTGAGGGATAGTGTGACGTTTCCGCACTGTATTGGTCTTCTGTCTTGCGGAAATCAAGGATGTACGCACTGTATTGGTCTTGTGGCTTGCGGAAATCAGGGATTTCCGCACTGTATTGGTCTTCTAGCCTGCGGAAATCAAGGATTTCCACACTGTGTTAATCTACAGCCTACGAAAATTGTGAAAATATTGATTTTTTATGGTTTTTCCTTACCCAGATCTTGGATTTGGTTTTGGGATGAATTTTTGGGTTTGATTATGATCTGTTTACAATCAGCTTAACATCTTTGAAACAACTTTTAGCCATCTTTTCTTTGTTTTCTTTTGAAATATTTGATCTCTTGCTTCGAGTGTCTTTCTGTTACAAAGCATCATTTTTCTTTAGAATTGTTTAGTGAAATAATACTTCTTTTTCTGAATAAATTGTATTAAAAGAGAAACTTAGTTTGGGTTGTTTTTGTTTTGAAGTGATTTGCTATTTGTTGTAGTGTCTCTTTGAAACAAAAAATTGTAATTTCTTGCCTTATTTTAGATTGGGGACTTCCTTTCATTTGAAGTAGAGAAATTGCATGAATCGTGTATTGGTGTACAGTATATTTTGCTCATTTCTTGAGAATATTGATATTGAAAGTTTAATTAAATTTTGGAGCATTGTACATCTAGGAATTAAAATGTTTTCTCCTTCTCATAGCATAGCTTTCATCGAAATGAAAAGATTTCATCTTCATATCTTTGCATAACTTTTGAGTCAGTGAAAACACCATATTGTCCACGCCATTTTTTCTCTTGAGTAACAACAGCCATAAAATAAAGAACATATAAAAATTGATTAGATATTTTTATATTTTTTTGGTAGCACACCTACATTATATTAGTTGTAGGGCTTTGGAATAAGTGGGAAAGATAATTTTCCAAAGCTGCAAACAAACATAGAATCCTAAGTTAGGGAGCGGTGAAATCCACTTATCACATTTTGTCCTGGGAAGCCCTTCTAACACAAGGGTCAATCACGAGGTTGCATTGAGACTGGTAGAGTTACTCACCCTGCTTTGTTGGTCTTGGTGTAGAGATTGCGTGTATTATGGGGGTCGCTTAAAGGTATACCCACAATGATGAGTGGAAGCCTTTCAAGTTGATTTTGGGCTAGATACCCTGCCTTTGCGTGTGGATCGGACTGCCGACTATTTCCCCATGCATCACTGTAGTAATTGGTAACCTTAGTGGAATTTCTCTTTAGGTTCTTTACACAAGGTGATGGTGGAGGGGCAAGTCTTCACAGTACCTGGAATCGACGTTGGCAAAACTCACTCGGGTGCCTTGGAGGGTATACCCATGATTATGTGTGGGAGCTTGCACTAGGGTGTAAGTCCATTAAGAAGGTCGTCAATGTAAATTTTCCACCTGCTCTATCATAGCCCTTTCTTACTTTGTTCCCGCGACGTTGGATTTCATCACCAACTAGTTTTCTCATTGTGAGAAGGTTTTGTTTGCTTGCTTTCTTACTAGATTTTTAGCATCTGTTGTTTGTTCTCCCTAGTAGACTCTAGGTTGCATATTTATTTAATGGCATCGATTCCTGGAATGACCAATGAAGGAACCCATGTTCCAGGGGAACATTTTGTTTTTCCTTCTTATGGGAACATTGGTCCTCCTCACATTGCTGCTTTGAGCCTTCCAGGTCTCAGAATTGGATTACCAGTATGGTTGTTTTCCACTTAGGTAATCCTGAATGCAGCTAGTGATTCCATTGTAAGCACTTCCCCCCAAGAACATCAACCTCATGTTGATCCTTCTCCTTCTTCACCTTCTCCACTTGCAAGGTCTTCTTCCATTTCATCTTATTCGAAGAATGAAAGCTCTGAAGCTAGTAACTCGGTGGATAAGAAGAAGAAGAAAAGGAATAATAACAAGAAGAAAAATAAACAAGGATCCAAAATTCCAACCACTGTCGGACGTGTTGGAAAGAAACCAGATACTGTTGATCGTGTTGGGAGTGTTGATGATGTCAAGATCACCCAAACAACCCGTAAACCAAGGTACCCTTGTAGGCTTTGTAAGGGTAGCCATCTTCTTAAGTATTTCCCTAGTCTATCCAAGGTTATAGAAGTATGGTCTACACACCCTCGCCAACCCATGTCATCAGCCTCTGAACAACATGCTAATGACCTCCTGTCAACTAGTCAAAATACCCTTGGTAAGAAGAAAAGTAGAGTCAATTTTCCTTGTAGGTTATGCAGAGGGAGTCATCAAACTCACCTTTTCCCTTGTATGGATGAAGCCTCGAAATTTATGGAAGACATGACTATTTCACTGCCTCAACTTCCAGCTGCTTATCATAAGCTTTCTCTCAACCCACCTGTAGTTGATGGAATGATCAAACTGGTTCCCCCGTCAGTCAGTCTGGTTGATTAGGTAGTCAATCTAGTCATATCCTTAGTTGCACCAGTTGACCAAGTGGTTGATCCGATCCCATCCTAGATAAATCCCACTCTCCCCCCATAGAGTGAAAACCAAGTGGTCGATTCGATTTCTTCGTCGATCAATCCCACTCTCCCGTTAGAGAGTGAAACCAAAGTGGTCGATTCGATTTCTTCGTCGATCGATCCCACTCTCCCGTTAGAGAGTGAAACCAAAGTGGTCGATTCGTCTCCACCTGTCTACCCCATTCTTACCTTGGAGAATGGAACCCAAGTGGTCGATTTTACGTCGTCATCAATCGATCCTACTCTTCAGTTAGAGATTAAACTCGATACTTCCCATGTTTTTCTCGTTGATACAAACTCTGTCATGTCGGGGGGTATTCCTCCTTCTCCCGTGGAACCCCCTCCAAGTAATGAGGTCATCCTTTTTAATTGGGGTGTGATAACTGGACCTCATCTTCCCTCTCACATTCCTTTCTAGATTACAATACAAGTTTTTGGTCAGGATGTTCCTCAGACATTGATATATGAAGGTGCGTCCATTATTATTTTGTCTTATATTGCTTGGACGGCTTTGGGTTGTCCTCAGCTTGCACCGGTTACACATAATCTGTTAGCTTTTAACAGAAGAACCAGTCAACCTTTAGGGACCCTTCCTCATTTTCCTATAACTTTGGGAGGGAAAAATGTCTTTATTTATGTCATGGTATTCCAAGACCCCTTAGATTTTTCTTTACTCCTTGGGCGAGATTATTTCTATGCCATGAAAGCTATTGTGTCCACCCTTTTTCGTGTGATATATTTCCATCATGATGGAATAATTGTGACTAATGATCAAATTTCATTCATCGGTCCTAACTAGATTACCTCTTTAAATGGTTCTTATATGCAAACAATATCACCCCTTCCACAGGTCAATTATGTGGCATTGTCTCCCATGCCTTCAGTTGTCGA
Source organism: Picea sitchensis (assembly GCA_010110895.2). Classification (NCBI taxonomy): domain Eukaryota; kingdom Viridiplantae; phylum Streptophyta; class Pinopsida; order Pinales; family Pinaceae; genus Picea; species Picea sitchensis. The sequence continues at coordinate 73,597 of SNQJ01S0015804.1, forward strand.
TGAAGATGAGCCTCTCACTGTAAGATCAGTCTCTTATGAATTAGATCCGATAGTTGACATGGTGATCTCTTCTTTAGGGATATTGGAGCCTGACATCCTTACCCCTATCACAGCCCTCGACATGTGTTCCTTCCAGAGTGTGTTTCTTCTGTCAAATGAAGATATCTTGGAAGCCATGACCGAATTTTGTCCCTTGACATGGTGTTGTTCCGGAGCATTGTCCTCTTGGAAGTGATGATCAAGAAACCATCCTTGAGCATCACTTTCTGATTTCAATCTCATTAAAAAATGAAACCATCCTTGAGAATGGTTTTTTTATTTCAAGCTCGTTAAAAAATGAAACCAGTTACGAGGATAGTTTTTCTTCTTTGTAGCAACCTTGTTAGAAAATGAAACAGAGGTTACGAGCATAGTTATTGTTTCTATGACGAGCTCATTAAAAATGAAACAACGGTCTAAGGATTGAACTTATATTCTCGAGCATAGGTTTTCTTCTCTGTGGCAAGCTCGTTAAAAAATGAAATAGATTTGTTCCCCCCCTCCATTTGAGTCAAGTCCTTCGTCTAGTATTTGAAACTTCTTTTCCTCCTCCTTTGCAGTTGGACGAAACAAAGATTGGGGGGCAGTGCTTCTAGCCTCTTGACTTCATGATGAAGTTGGGCCACTAGATTCTTATGATGGGGGATAATTACCAACCATCCCTTTGTTATGCGTTGGGAAGTCCAAGTATAGTTCTCTCTGGTTCAAGATTTTGTAAAAATGAAACTACCTACCTCAAGCATAGTTCTCTATGGTTCAAGCTTGTGTAAAAATGAAACCACCTACCTCAAGCATAGTTTTCTTTGGTTCGAGCTTGTGTAAAAATGAAACCAGGTTCAAGCATATTTTCCTCTAGTTCAAGCTTATGTAAAAATGAAACCAAATCCAAGCATAGTTTTGTTTAGCTTTAAGCTTGTTAAAAATAAAATCTATCCCAAGCATAGTTTTATTTTGTTTTAAAGCTTGTGTAAAAATGAAAACAATCCCGAGCTTAGTATTTGTTCTTTCTCATGCTCGTAAATACATGAGAATAAGTTATTGATCTTAGTATTTTCTCTTTATCATTCTCGTAAATATGTAAGAATGTAACAGAGTATACTTTTATCACTTTTTTGGACTCGTAAAGGTTACATGAAAAAAGAACCACTCAAGGTCACCTTTAAGATCTTTTCAGACTCTGTAAACATTAAATGATTGTCGAGCGACCTTGTTCTTTTCACGTTCGTTAAAGTATTAGAAATCCCATATGTTGAGTGATAGTTTATCTATTTTTTGGTCTCATCAGACTACTTTACGAAAAAAGGAACTGAGACAGTTCTCTTTAAGTGTTTTTCAAAGTTTCTAAACATGAAAAACCCCTTAGTTTTCTTTCTTTGGATTCGTTAAACAAATATCGAAAGGCCCACATGGGACCGAACCACTCTTTCTTAGGGTTCGTTAAATATACTCTGAAGGACTCATCCGGAGGATGATCTTATAGTTCAAGCATATGTTATCCTCCTCAAGCTTGTGTAAAAATAAAGAGGTACTTGCTAGAAATGGTGGGGGAAAATTGGGAAAGAAATGTGTCTAAACATGTATTCTATGGAAGAGTCTCTTTTGAACATGACACCCTTTCACTTGCCTTGTGTATAGGTTGGAATATTCACTTGTCTCTTGATCATACTCCTTTATAAGATTACAAATTGGTTTGTGATCCCTGTTGTTGAGTCAGGTTTTTCCAAGACATTGTCGTCTCGTCAATATGTTCAAAAATAAGTTCAACCCAGAAATACTTCTATTGTGTTGGCATTTTCTATAGTCCTTATGCCTTCTATTGCGTCAACAATCCCTGGGTCAGTCCTGAGTTACTGGTTACTATTATCTACTTCAAATCTTGCTACCTGTTTCATGTCATTGATGGGGGATACATTAAGGCCCTCCTGTGATGAGTCTTTTCCTGTCGGCTTCAACTCATTATACAAGAATTAGACTTAAAAAATAATTAGTACCTTGGAACTTGCATGCCTCAATGGCAGGTTTCCTCGCTTTCGACAATGGGTTTTCATTATTAACCCATGATCGGGAGATTCCGCCGAGTGTTCGATCTCAACTCATTGATTCACATTCGTTGGATTGTACTAGTGTACCTTGGGAATCATTGACATTAATGGTGATTTCCCTCGTACTTGTTAATGGTATTCACTAATGACCAGTAATCAAGTGGTTTCTACCATGTTTGACTTCAGTGCATGTATTCGCATGATTACAGTCGTACTATAGATTGGTGGAGATGAAGACCCTAAATATTTTCTCACAGATTCAGGTTGCGTTTGTTTATGGATAAATTCGTGAGTGCGGACACAGACCAATCTCCCCAAGATCCACCTGGATCTGGAACAAAACGTGACAGA
>SNQJ01S0015805.1:0-16281 GCA_010110895.2 Picea sitchensis
TCCACTGTCTATGTACCATTCATATTCTTCTTTACATTTTTCAGCAATGAATGATATTCAACAATCTTCATTGTTTGGAAACTCTTTCCTTCTCCATAATGTGGTTGGCATAGGGACATCTTCATTCATATATCTGCAATCTCGTGCTTTGTGACCAAGATAAATACATTTGTAGCATACAATATTTTTTTCCATCAATGGGGAAAATGAATTATAACTTCTGTTGAAAAATCCACGATTATTTCCATATCTTTTATTTACACCATTCATGTTTCTTGTGTACTTGTTCCTTTCATTGATTCTGCAATTAATTTACTTATGTCCAAATTTTTTTCAAGTATAACAATGACCAAGAAAGAAATGTTGATACCTTGGAGTAAGTGACCTTCTTTGTGATGTAGTCCATCTGGGTTCATGATATACTCTTTTGTATTTTTCTTCATACTAATTGAAGCTTCTTTGATTCCTAAAGGTAGGAGTTCTTTTTAGATATTCATCTCTTTTGTAATCATTCCTTCTTTCTGGTAGCCTGGTCCACTTCTCATCAACTATCTATGTATATATTTCTTCAATCTTCTTGTTGGTATTTGCATTTTCTTTGTATGAAGTTTCACCCATGCATCCAAGATGTCTTAATTCTTTTGGCACTTGAGAGTTTCTTAAGCTCTTCCTCAATGAGACAACTTCTTGTTCAAGTTTCTCACAATATTCTTCTTTCTTCATCATTTGGACCTTCTTTATTTCTATTCTTCTTGCTTCTTCAAGTAGAGTTTTAAAGGAAGTGGTTTCTTCTCTTAGTTTCTCAAAGTCTTATAATTGTTTCTTCAAGCTTACAACTGTCTTTTGATAACTACCAATTCCTTTAGTTTTCTACGATGTATTTCGACTTGCTATTTTCAATGTCAATATGCTTCAATTTTTTACCCCAAGATTCTCATCTTCTTGTTTAATCATTTTTACGCTTTGATTTTCTTCTTCTTCATTTGGAGATTTTTCTTCTTTAGTGTCATCTCTTTCAATCCTTGGATGAGGGCAGTCAAATTCAACATGACCTACTCCTTCACAGAATTAGAAAATGACCTCTATTTTATTCTTTCAAATCTACAGAGATGTTGTAATTTGCTTCAACTTCTTCTTATTTTTCTGCTTCTTCCCCTTGCATAAAGGTCTTGTAGCTTGGTCCCAAAGCTCTTTTGACGATGCACATGATCCTACCTTGGATTTCAACGAATCTGTCAATCCATCCAGAACGGTATCTATTGCCAGTGGTATGCTTTGCTTCCTTTTTTGAGCTGCAGGACTTTGGTTTCTTCAAGCATTGTATCTTGAAGTACTTGAGAACCAAACATCTGCCTCAAGAGATTTAAAGTAAGTTTGCATTCTATTAATCCAATATTCAGAAATTTCTTCCATCAAATGGTGGAATCCCATTTGTAATGTTGTCTTCCATTTCAGCATAGGATATTCCTTCCGATTAGTTGGAAATGTCTTGAAGGTAACACCTTTGATACCAATTGTGATCTTTAGAGTGGGGTGAATCAGTATCATGTACGATTTAAAACCTTTTTCAACATACTTAAACCATTCAATTATATCCAATGAGAAATTAACAATGATATAATATTTACATAATACACCACAATACACCATGCACAATATATGAGGAAATAATCAATAGTTATTGTTCAAGGGGAAGTAATGACTTCCAAGGTAGCTCTGACTTCAAATGTAAATGGAGGGATAAAATCCAAGAGGAATACAATAATCAATATCAAGAGATATTTGAACTCTCAGATCCTTTCCCCTTCCCTTTCACCAAGGAATATATGAGATAATAAAACTTTTCATTATCTCACCATCAATGAACCCATCTCATAGAACCCGATAATGCTTCTGAGACTTCTTCAACTTCTAAAATTATTCAATTCTTGGAGATACACTCTATGATGTGTTCTCATTGTATTCTTTGAAATCTCCAAGTTCACTGCTTGAATCATCCCCAAAAAAGAGTTATAGAGAGAATGGTAGACCTCGTTCAATTATGGTTTATTCAGGAGTGAATGTTTATAATAGAATGCCACCAGCTCAATATTTAGCTTATCAGATTGAGAGAAATCTTCGCCCACAAGAGCTAAAAGTATGTACTATTTCCAATGCAATTTGTCCCACTTATTTTGGATTCTCTGTGAGGTAAGTTATGATTGTTTTACCGTGTACCTATTTATTGACTAGCTTAGGGACAAGTCGAAAACCTTATCTTCCACAAAGTGTATCTCCATAATTGTAGTGAATCAAGAGCTGAAAATTGTACCATGGGTACCTTGATATATATTCACCGATTACCACTTAGCAATTTCACCATCACAGATCGTTCTACAAAAAACATTATATGAAAATGGTAGATGACTGAAAATAACATACCTTAGAATACATCACCAAAGACTTCATCCTCCCTTGAAATCCGGCCTTATTGCCGATTTCCTCACGAAATTTGACTTATGAATAAAATGGATGTACAATGATATTTATTTATACTATTTTTTTTACTTCCTTTTTGACATTTAGAATGACTTGACACTTTCTTATTTTGTAATTCTTTTTCTTTAATTATCTTGAGGCCTACATGTACTTCATTCTTCCAATTCACTTTGTCATCTTCAAAATTCATTTCTCTCTCAACCACTTGTGATCAAGTAGTGCCACATACCAGTGGAAACAAGATGATGTATACTATCCATCCATGGGGTATTGTTTTGCATGTGTGTTTTCTTCATGTCCAAATACTTTCATCAATCTTTCAATTCCAAAACCATTAAGGTTGACATCAATGACAACAAACAATATTCCAACAATAATGTCCCTCTCTCAGGAGAGGAAATTTTTTTATTTGGGAAATTTGGGATTGGGGGAATATACACCATCAAAGGCATGAAAGGTGGACAATACGAATCCTTTTATATTTTACAAGGACTTAAAAAAAATAATTTTGCAAAGAACTAGGAAATTACTAGTGTCTGGGTCAGTCCCTTTATCGATGATGACTGAAGTATATGTAATAAAAAATATTAGATGTGATCCTCTCTAGATTATTTCAATTGGTGTCTCCTTCACATAGGAATCTAAGAAAAATATGAAAAACATGGTGCAAGAGAGATAAATGATACAGGTGGATCTTGGTGACCATCTACCTTCTCCACTTAATCAACGTTTCCAAGCCTATGGTTTTAATAAACTATGATATTCACCCTTTTAATAGGAAATGTAATGCAATTCCATATCCATTTGTAATGTGATGTAATTCTTACAAATTTAATTCTGTGAATCCCATTAGAACTCTACAAATTAGAGGTGTAGTTGGGATAGAGTAATGTTGGGTTCAGCAGGCCCTCGTCGGAAGTCCTAGTGTTTACATGCCTATCAAATTTTGTAAACTTAGACCAATTTATCCCACAAAGAATGGGTGGGAGATTACTCTAGATCTCATTGTGTCATATATATTCAAGGTGAAGGAGGTCCTTTGTGTGAAATGGGTGTGATGTAAATCTTGTTTGCCAAATGAAGCATAACAAACATCTCTTTCTTTTCATAGATAAGAAGTTTTTTTTTTCTCTTGTTTTGTTATTTTATTCATTATTAGAATTTGATTTTTTTGTGCTGTGTGTGTTCTTTACTTTATGGTTTTGTATCTCATTTTGAGAATGAAACAAGATACGGAAAAAACTATAGCATAATTCATAATCAAAGTGAAAACAAACTTATATTAATGAATAAAATAACTAGAATAATTATATTATCTCTAAAGAGATGTTGGCTATGCTACATTTGAAAAAATATTTACAACAAACTACATTCCATGCTTAAAGAAATTCATTCACCTCGACTATATATGAGAGAATGAGAGTATTCTATGATATAATGGAATAAAAAGTGTCCTAAGTTTAAAAAATGTCATGGGCATGTAAAACACTAGAAATTCGGTCAATCATCCCAATACTAATATAGCCCAAGCACGCTTAAATGTGGTTTTTTTTTGTATCTCATTTTGAGAATGAAACAAGATACGGAAAAAACTATAGCATAGAACACGTAAATAAAGTAAAACCAAACTTATATTAATGAATAAAATAGCTAGAATGGGGTATATTATCTCTAAAGAGAAAGAGATGTTGGCTACGCTTCATTTGAAAAAATATTTACAACAAACTACATTCCATGCTTAAAGAAATTCATTCACCTCGACTATATATGAGAGAATGAGAGGAGAGTAATTCCCATGATGCATGTGGGATAAAGTGGTATAAGTTTAAAAAATGTCATGGGCATGTAAAACACTAGAAATTCTCAGGAGGTCAATCATCCCAATACTAATATAGCCCAAGCACGCTTAAATGTGGATTTATAATGGGATTTGATGGATTAACATTGTAGGATTTACATTACATTACAAATTGATATGGAATTACATTACATTCCCCATCAAACAGGTGAATGTCATGGTTTATCAAAACCACATGCTCAAAAATGTTTATTTGGTGGAGAAGGTGGATGGCCACCACAATCCACCTATATAAATCTTCCCTCCTTAGGAATTAATGGTCCCCATTACATAAATTTCCCTCTGGAGATGGGGAAAACATTTTTGAATCTGAACTTTGGTGAGTTGCATGCCTTGTTGAAGTAGTTTTCATGCTTGTACTTAGCATGTGTAAGTATGTCAAGAACCTGTTGGTGGAGGCGTTGGACCCATTAAACAAATATGGTTGCATGATATGCCTTTGTCTAAGTGTGGGAGGAATATATCGGTGCAGATGTAGAAAGAAGATATATATCAATGGGGGCTAATGGTTGGAAACCCAAGCACACCTAAAAAGGGTCGTGGCCAATAGAGCTATGTTGAACATATGGAAGAAAGTAATTATCTAGAAGGGAGTGTCTATATATTGGAACATTGGGTAAGTGAAAACTAGGAACCAATTCAATGGAATGAAGGATGTGGTAAAACAGAAGCAACCCCCTAGGTGAAGAAAAAATATCTTTGTGCTCCTTTACAATCTTGTCGATCCTCTTCTGTTGGATATAATGAGTCTATAGTGGTCATAATGACCTTTTGTTCACCTTATATATGTATCATGAAGAGGGAAAAATTTGTGGTTTGAGATATTACTTTGAAACACTTTTTTTCTAAGATCCATGAAGTGGAAGTAGTCGGATCTACCTGTGGTACGTTGTAGAGTCGACCTCTTAGAACTACAATGAAACTATGTGGTTGAGACTCATAGATAGAGTGATGTTTCCACATATATGGTTTTCCTAAAATAACATCACATATTTCAAGTGGGGAAACATCACACAATACCTCATCCTTGAAGGACTTGATGTCATAGGACATGAGGCATTTTTGGCTAATGCGGATGTCTCATCCCTGACTCAACCATATGATGGTGTATGGTTGGGGGTGTGTCAATATTGACAACTGCAATATCTTGACAACCTTGGTTGAGATAAGGTTCTTCTGACTCCCATTGTCAACAATGAAATGTAGTGGGGTCCCCTTTTCCCACATCTACGAGTAGAAGAGGTGCTCCCCCTCCTCAGGATCCTCGAATTCTTCTAGGTGTATTGTTTTGGATGTGAAGGTAGAAATGGGTGATGCATCAATTATTCCTTTCCCTTTATTATGCTATAAATCAGAGTCCAAGTCAGGGTTTGATTCTTTTTCTTTTTTCTCTACGAGCAATGATTATTTCAACCAACATAAATCAGTGTTGTGCTAGGGGATTTTGTGGAACTTAAAGCACTTTTTGGTGTCTTTCTTAGACTTCCCATCGCCCTTCTTAGTCGGTTTCTTGAACTGATTTTCTTGATAATTACTCTTCTTTCTTTGTCCTTCATTGAGTGAGTTAGGGTTTCATTTGCCATGATTTTTTTGTGGCGTATTTGAAAACCTAAACTTCCTCTTACTCCACTACTTGTATTTATACTCAATTTTGATTGCATATCAACAGCCATCTACCAGTGAAGAGATGTCCAATAAATCCATATATGTTTGAATGTACCTATGAAAACCACTATGGTACTTCAAAACCAAGTGTTGTGTGGAGTCTTTGATACCTAGCTTTGAGTGCAAGGTATGAAATATGTGAGTGTACTAGATGGCACTATATGGTCTCTTTTCTGACGTAGATTCATCCATCTCATGTACTGGTCATAATAGTTTTTGATATGGTAGAACTTGTCCTTGAGGGAATATACAAGGTCCACCCAAGTGGGTTCTCTCTCAAATGGCATAGATTCATCCCTGGTGTACTTATCCTAGTAACCTTCCCATCAAGCTCTAACATGGGAAAGGGATTTAAGGAGTATGAAGGTGTTTTTTTTTTCTCTTCGGAAAATTTTGGGCAGACTAATAATCTTCTAGTAGATTCAACCATTTTTCTAGAGCATCTTCATCTATATGGCCTTCAAGTAAGGGGATATGAACATTGAAATGTACCTTGAATGGTGTCTCACCTGCGGAATGGTTTCTTGTTGAATATGCCTCAACCACTATCAGTAGTCATCGAAGGATCAGAGAAATGTTTTCCATCATTTCATTCATTTTTCGCACAGGGGCTTCCTCGAGCAACGTCTTGAGAGGATCTTTCACTTTTCCATCTCTCTTTTCTTCAACCATGGGAGGTCACTTGGGATGGAGAGAGAAGCTTTCCTCAAGTAAAACTATATTAATGACCAACTCTCTATACCCTGACCTCTTTGAGGACATGCTTTGAGAAACAACAAGGAGAATATTGCTCTAATACCATTGATATGGATTTGTTGAGAAAAAATGCGATATGAACAAATATATACTAAATAACACTTAAATATAGTTAAACCCAACTTATATTAATGTATAAAATAACATAACACTGTAAAATACAAAATGACTAGAATGGGGTAGATAGGTTATCTATGAAGAGAAAGATATCTTGGCTACCCTTCATTCACAACAATATTTACATCACACTCCATTTTATGATTAAAGGACCTCTTTCACACCAATTATATATGAGAGAGAGAGAGAGGAGAATAATTACCATGATGTGTGTGGGATAAATTTCTCTAAGTTTACAAAATGTCATACGCATGTGAAACACAAAGACTTCTCAGGAGGTCAGCCATCCCAGTACTACTCTAGCCCAAGCATTCTTAAGTGTGGAGTTCTAATGCTATCCAATGCATTAACACCATAGAAATTACATTACATTCCAAATGAAGAAGGAATTACATTACATTCCCCATCCAAAGTGATGGTTGATTTAATGAATGATCATTTTATAAAACCAAAAAGATCCCAAAACATGATCCAAGCCTTTATGGTAAATCTAACTAGGGATATGAAAACTTTTTCGAAGAACACAACATACCACAATGTTTCTCTGAATCCTTACTCTAGCGTAGGATCATAACAATAATTGGACAACACAAAGTATGGTCATCTTACATAAAAGACAAATTTAAATAAAATACCATGTGAGGAAATTCCAAATTATTTCCCCTATATCATCATTAGATCTACTTTGTCTTTATTATAAATCATGTAAGAAAAATGAAAAGGGGGAAGATAAATAAATTAGTAACAGGTTCTTGCAGAATTGAAGAAGTCACAATCGGTACTTACTTAGGAAATTATAAAAACCACAAGAGACTCATTTTGAAGGGGCTTTTTAGCTTTGTAATTTTGGGAGAACTATTTTTGAGACTATAATATTGAGAGTCCCTCGAGGACATTTTTGACTGAGAGAAATACTTTGATTTCTAGTGGTTTTCTTACTTTGAACTTTTTTTAAGTGAATGATTTTCTTCCCTGAAATGTTGTAAGGATTTCTTTGCATAGATAGACGTTTATTTTGTGAAAAAACAAAATCTGTAGTTATTGTCTTTCTTTTATGAATTGTTCTAATATCATGAGTAGGTTTAGATTTATGAATGCATAGTTGAGACTTATTTAGTTATGCTTTCATATATGCGTGTTATTAATATTTCTTTTTTTCTTAAAGCTATATGAATGAAATTTAATGCATGGATTACTAATATTTTTGTATGTTCATTAACACCCTTTAGTCGTTCCTAGCTAAGATAGGATATAGTAGGTTTATTTTTCCTGAGTTAGTTTTGTTTGCATCTACACCCCCTTGTATTTAAACCATTCATTCATCCTCAATTTAGTGATGTTTTTGAGCCAAAATCTGAATGTGTCTCTTAATCTATATGGCGTGAAATCTAATTGTGGAATCATAACAATGAGCACCCCTATTTGTTGAAGGGAATTTTTCTTGCACCAATAGAAATAGGTCGTAGAAGGAGGGCCTGAATTATATGGCTAGAGGTAACATTGGATATTCACGTGGCCAAAATTATGATAACATACCCAATGAACATCATCCACTGAATCATTTCCCAACCTTAGAGGAAATTCTTGAGTAGGAAATCCATTTCAAATATATTAATTCCGCATTCGAAGGACCCGCAGCTAGAAGTATTGAAACAAATCCCGACACTTGGTACATTGTTCGAAATGTAAAACTCTATGAATCACCTACTCCTTAGCTAAATTGATTGGTCGCTTAACTGTCACTTTTGCATTACTCAGGAGAAGAGATACTCGAATACCCATTAACCACTCCAATGTTCTCGTCTACTCTATTGAATATTTAGTCAAGGTATCCTTCCAAAAGATACCTCATCCATTATCCAAAATTCCCCCTACTTGTTCAGGATCTACCCCTCTCGGTTCTGGTTCTGAAGAACATTACAAATCCGAAAAAGATACTAAAGAAAACCCCAATATGTATGGAAATCAAAATCCCTTTCCTGCATGGATGTCTCGGAAAGAGTTCAATATTCTTGGATAGATGCATGATTTTCCCAAACATCCAGAAAGATGCTTGCCCAAATTTGACACAAACAAGTCATGTTCTCTTGAATATCACATCAAGAACTTTTACTTAGTAGTCTGACTTCTCATTGTTCAACATGAATATGTATTTTGTAGGTTTTCCCCATATGAATTCAAGAATAATGCATCCACATGGTATAGAACCTTTCAGTCGAATCCATAACAAGTTGGGACAATTTTGAGAAATATTTTATTAGATATTTCAAGGAAGAGAAAACCCCTACAATGTTATTCAAATAATTGGTTTCTCTTGGAATGGAGATGAAAGATAAAGTAAAATAATTCAGTCAATGTTTCACCACTATCATAAAAAAGTTTTTTTTGTAAATACCACCGTTGTTGTGGAATCAACTGTATAATATTGTACCTTGTCCTTACAACCCTCCATAGGCATGTTTTTCAGATGAGGTGGTAAAACAAATCTAGTAAAAAAGTTTGAAGGGGCCAAGGAAGTGGAAAAGGAAATGCTTTGTCTACGTAACCACTCCACAACTGAAGAAAATTAAATAGTTGGTAAGAAGCATTCACTTCTAAGCACACCACCTAAAAAAATAATGAAAGACTTAGATAGTGTAGTCAAATTGGTCAACAAGTTGTCCAAAGAAGTGGTACACCTTAATAAAAATGCTAGTGAAGGACCCTCTAAACAAAAATATTTCTACCCCTTCTTAAATATATAAATAATCATCCAAATCCATAAGAGACTCTAACTTGAATATTGATGATTTTGGTATGGACAATTTATGCTCATATGATCAGATGAACCATTCTGAGAACAATTATGCTCAAAGGATTGATTATATGAACTTTGTCATTAACCAACTGTTAGATCAGTAAGAAGTTCCAGATGATCAGTTCTAAGAAATAGGGAATGAGGAAGAAAGTGAGGAAAAGGATAACAATAAATAATCTGCCATGTTCTTGTGGGATTGGTTTTAGACTCTGATGATGAAAAAATAGAAGAAATCTTTGTAGTTGACACTCAAGCCAAGAAGTTTGTTTCAAAATAATACAACATGCATAGTAAAGGAGTACATGCATATGTTATGGGTGAACTCGAGGATGTTATCATTAGATTAGATTTGTATCCCACAATTCACTAGATGATTGACATCATAGTAGTGGATATATCAAAAGCTTATCATTTTTTGTTAATTAGGGACTAATATACAAAACTACAAGGTTATTTCTCCACTGCCTAGTCTCATCTATGTCTTCCATACAAAGGACAAGCGAACTAGGTAAAGGTAGATAGAAAATCCCACATGAAACACACTCTAACATAACTCAAAGGTAAAAATGAAGCCATTATCTTTGCTCACACAATTTTGGGAAATTGTTTTTTGGAAACTAACCATGGTTTTTATACAAGAGAACCATCTTCATTTCAATTAGATGAACAGTATGAACTCCTTCATTGCACCCAGACTCGTGAAAATGACTATATACAATAGTAGGATTATTCATATTTTGTTTTACTAACTCAATTGCGGGAACTAACATTCAGACCTTTTTTTATGACTCCAGATTACAAGAAGGATCCAAGACATGTTGTATATGGATAGAACCTTATAAACCAAATAATTTGATATCTTTCCTCTTAGAATTCAAATGCACCAATAACATAGGTTATACGAGGCCTTGGTTTAAGGTTATAAAAATTTTATTGACCTTGAGGCACAATGTATAAGGGTATTTAATGATTTGGAAATCATTTTTAGATATGTAAATAATTATATACAATGTTTGTCTCTTCACATTAGGATTCATCAGCAAGAGGTATGGAATCTTATCATTTTTTTGGATGCATTTAACATCACTTTTGTCCCTCGTTCACAAAATGATTCTACTGACACTCTAGCCAATGAAACATAAAGATGTATTCCTTTGAATAATGGTTTCACTATTCAATTGTTTTTCAGTCCTTATGTACCTGACAATGTCACGAATTGGAAAGTATTCAATGATGAACCTCATATAATCAGTTCTCTTTCCAATGTTGATATGTTCCAAGACTTTGTGATAGAAGATGAAGAACATCATGAAGATCTTTAGAATCATTAGGAGGAAACAAGAAAGATAAAAAGTAATTGCATCCTGAGAAGTGTAATGACTCTGGAAAATATTTTTGACTTACAGTCTAGATTCAAAACATTAGTAAATCCCAAGACCAAGAAATCCACCATGATGCATTTCTTGGTGAATATGGGGACTTTGAAATAGTCAAATTTCATCAACTTAGTCACCCATTGTTTAGAAGTTGAAAAAACATAATTTTACACAAATGTTCAAGAAGTACATGGATGTGTTTTCTTGGACTTATGAATACCTAAAAAAATGTCATACACACATCATACAACACGTCATTCCCACAAAAGGTAGTGTCAAACCTTTTTAGAAAAAAATCAGGAAAGTACATCCCATTCTTGACCCTCTGATCCAAAAGGACTTAGAGAAGTTGTTAGATGCATGCATCATATTTAAAGTCAGGAATTCAACATGGTTATCTAATATAGTACCATTCATGAATAAATATAGAGAAATCAGACTATGAATGGATTTCAGAAATCTAAATCAAGCCTTTGAAAAGGATAATTATATCGTTCCCCTAATCGAACAAATATTCCATCGCGTCTCTGACTCACAACTGTTTTCTTTCTTAGATGATTTTTCTGGATACAGTTAGTTTCTCGTAGTAGAGGTTAACCGATTGAAAACCACTTTACAAATAAATTCGGGATCATTCACTTATCATAGAATTCCCTTTGGGTTGAGCAATGCTATAGAAACTTTCCAAAGGGAAATGGGCATAGCTTTCAAAGGTCTAATCAATCAAAGTGTAGTGTTCTATATTGATTATTTCATGGTGTATTCTAAGAAAATAACTAACCATCCACACCATCTAAAATAGATTTTTGAAATATGCAGAGAGTATGAAATAACTTTAATCCCAAAGAAGAGTGTCTTTTTTGTTTTAGAAGGTAAATTTCTTGGGAATATCATCTACAAATATGGGATCTTTGTTGATCTAGGATGGACCAAATCTATTACACAAATCCCCTTTCCCGACAACAAGGAATCAATTTAGAAATTATTTAGAAAGATCAACTTCGTGAGGACATTCGTGTCAAATTTTGTGGAAATAGTCAAACCTATCCACCAGATGTTATGATCCAACACCTTAAAAATGATAAGAAATCAATAAATTATAGGTCACTTCAAGGGGAAAACCTCCTTTACAATATATCTACTTCAGAACACAATATGATTTTAGAAAAGATGCTTCAAAGACTAGATCTCCTTGGTGTATATACAGGAAACAGTGGGTACAATTATAATGAAAGGGTGTGATGAAGGGGTTCATAGACTACATACAATTATAATACAACAAATGTAATAATTCAATAAGGGGATTAATAAGGGGGTTTATACATAACAAGAGGCTTTATCTAGGGCTTAACATGCCCCTCCCCTTGAAACAAGTGTTTTCCTCGACAGTTGACTAACCATGGATGCTTCTGCATGAATAAATAATCTTCCCATATCGCCTCCTCCACTAGTAGGTTCTTCCATTCGAAGAGGTACTCTGTAATTGCTTGATTTCTCAACTTCTTAATTATTGTTTCAAGGTTTGTTTGTGGATCTAGTATGATTTTCCCTTCTTTATTGATCTTCAGTAAAATAGTTTGGACTGGAATCTTGTTGTCGATGACCTTATTTAAGAAAGAAACATGGAATATTGGATGTACACATGAATATGGAGGAAACTTTGATGATCCAGGTGGATATTGGTGTCCACCCACCTATTCCAATTGGCTCCACTTGCCAGTTTTTAGATCAACACGTTTCTCTGTAATGATGAAATTTCTTTATAATTGTGGGTTCTACACTTTTGGGGATATCCTAAATCCCGACACGACATCTAGGTGGATATTGGTGGCTTCCCACCTATTCCAACTGACTTATTTTGGAAGCTTTCATGTCAGTACATCTTTTTKCATTTCCAGGGACATTTTGGGGCCCTAAACAATGTTTTATTGGCTTGCCATGGTCAAATTGTATACAGATTCAAGGTTTCATAGAATAATCTGTATTTCTCGAAATGACCTTTCAAATGGACTATCACAGACATAAAATAGAGGTCGTATGCAAACGTTATGACCCATGGAAGTTGAGGTACCAACTTACCCATCAGGGCCCACATAACTTTTGGCATTTCATCTCCTAGGGTTAGGTTTTTGAATGTCTAGGGTTTTGGAATTCATGAGTAATGTTAAAAATTCCTCAGGAGCCTCATTGTAATCATTCTTCTCAAACAGATGCGCGTAGTAGCCACATCTCTTCTCAGAGGTAGCTCCCACCATTCGAGCAAGTTGTTTTCAGTTTTGTAGTTTTACAGTTTCATCCTATTTTATTTATTCAATATAAGTTTTTATTCACTGGATATATGTTGTTGTTCTATGTATCTATGTGTTATTGTATTCAATGTGTTATTCATTTCAATCCTCTCATAAATTTGGATCAATGGTATCAGAGTGGTCTTCTCTTCATTAATTTTTCTTCTTGCATGTGCCCGACAAGATCTGGGTACAAGAAGTTGGGACTTGAACCAATCGAGCCTTTGCAAGATTGGTCACAATTATACCAACAAAAGATCATAGTGGATGAGAAGAAAAATGATGGAGTAGGAGATCATTTTAAATTGTTTCTCGAGGAAGCCTTCACACGAAAAAGGAACAAAATGATGGACAAATTTGCACAGATCCTTCGGTGGTTGCCCAAAGGAGATGCATCGTCATCAAGAAAGAGGCCATAAAAACCCCTTCAACGTACATTTAAATTTTGTATTACATTATTTGAAGGAATGATAGATGCAAATATTGTAGATAAATGGTTGAATCTTCTCGAAGGTTATTTTGCGTTCCATAATTTTTCTGATAGGGAAACGATTACTTTTTCACTCCTCAAGGGCATCCCTCATGTTAACGACTGGTGGGATACTTACTCTTAGAAATATTTGTAGTCACCCCCACATTGGATTCCTATAGGGATGAAATTAAAAAACAATACTACCTTTTTGGAAGATATAAGGACCAGTACACAAGATGGACCATGTTTCATTAGGAAAGGGACTAGACACTACCAAATTCCACCAATATTTTCCATACCCTGGGCACCAAATTGGGTATCAAAGACTTTGAACAACATCTGGTACTCAAATACCATGGCTGTCTTTATAGATTCATTCAAATAGAAATGGATTTTCTGTACATCACATCATTAGGAGTGGCTTATAGATATGTTGTCAAGATTGAGCATAAATTTAAGTAAAAGAGGTGAGAATTTGAATATGTAAAATCCTCACAGTCAAAGCAGGGAAAAGGAAGCCCCAACCCACAAAACACCAGACAAATAAAATATGGCCACTCTCAAGAAAATTATTTTAAGTCACAACCTAAGAAGGGTAATGAGAATTCGAAGAAGGACACGAGAAAGTGGTGTGAATACCATAAAATCCCTTCACACAACACCGAATAATGTCGCTCCAAGTAGTCATTGGTGGTCGATATGAAAGCTTATGAGTCAGAGGCAGATTCTGACTTTGAATAAATTCCATAAGGAGGGAAGTGGATTATCTATGTGAAACCCAACACCACTGTCACTACCACCAAAGTTGACCCCAATGAACTAGAAAAACCAGAGGAAGCAAAACACCTCTTTCAATCACAGATGTGGGTAAAGGGGTTTTTGCTTCATTTCATTGTCAATAGAAAAATTCAGAAGAATCTGATATTAGAAGAGGTCATCAAGTGGTTGGACCTTTTGATGACACCATACTCGCAACCCTACACCATTGGTTGGATTATCCAAGGAAGATATCTCCTCATCATCCAATAGTGTCATCTTCCCTACGACATCAAGCCCTTCAAAGATGAGGTATTGTGTGATATTGATCCCTTGAATTTTGTGATGTTCTTTTAGGAAACCCATATTTTTGGAAGCAACATGTTGTGTATGAGTCTAGACCCCACAGTGTTATTCTTACTTTGGGTATACAATTGTACAAGATACTAGAGGTAACGTCGCCTACCACTATTTCTTTAATCTATGATAAGTAATACAATAAGGTCATTTCACATATTGGTAATTTATTCTTCTTTGTGATTCGTGCTCATGGTAAGGAGAAGGTCACTGCCACATCCGTGACCTCTACACATAACCTCTCTTTGCAGTAGAAAAAAGTGGATGGGATTATGAAATAGTACAGAGACATCTTCTCCTCACAAACGGGGGTATTGAGGCACTGCCAAGTCAAGCATCCAATTGATCTAATCCACGATGCACTTATTCCTAATGGACCAGTAAATCATTGCTTGTTGATGGAAAATGATGAAATGAAGTGTCAGATCCAAGAGCTACTTCAAAAGGGGCACACCAAACCCAAATCCTCCCCTTTTGGTAACTCGATTGTACTCGTGTAGAAGAAATATAGGACATGGCGGCTCTACATTGATTACAGACCATTAAACAAAATCACATTCAGGAACAGGTACCCAATTCCCTGAATTGATGACCTTCTTGACCAAATCAAGGGGGAAACGTTCTTCAATAATATTGACCTAAAGTCTGGCTACCACCAGGTTCCCATCGAACCGATTGATGTATGGAAGACAACTTTCAAATCTAAAGAATGTTTCTTTGAATGGTTGGTCATGCCCTTTGGCTTAACAAATGTACCAACAACTTTCATGAGGTTGATGTATGATGTATTGAGACCCTTCACAAACTCTTTTGTTTTGGTATATCTAGATGGAATCGTCATCTTCAGGAGAACTTGGGAAGAGAAAATGCATCATATTCAACAGGTTTTTATCACTCTTTGGCAGCACAAGCTATATGCCAACTTGGAAAAATGATCCTTTGGCATCAACATGATCCAATACTTGGGCTACATTGTTGATGAGAATGGGGTACATGTGAATCCATTTAAGATCAAAGTCATCTGTGACTAGCCAGCCTCGACCACACTAACCAAGGTTCAGAGATTCTTGGGACTTGCTAACTTCTACCGATGGTTTTTGTTGGGATTCTCCCATATTGGATCAACCCTCATCCAAGTGACTAAGGGTGGTGGCAGGGAAAAGTTTGAATGGGGGAAGGTACAAAAATGAGAATTTGATGATATGAAGCATTGCTTGTGCTCAACTCCAGTACTCTCCTTACTTTCTCTACAAAATCCATTCGGTATTAAGACTAATGCATATGACTACACAGTACGTGTAGTTCTCACTCAACACAGTCAGCCAATAGCATACCATAGTGAGACACTCTCAGATATCATC
>SNQJ01S0015805.1:36425-56495 GCA_010110895.2 Picea sitchensis
TCCGGGTGGAAGTGTTGGGGTGACACTGGGAGAAAGCAGTGTACCAATAGGGTCATGGCTAGTCGCGGTAATCCCAGTGTGAAGACTCATAGTATCTGTGTAATGGATCATTTGTAAAGGGAGAGTCATGATGTGGTCGGCCTGTGGGGCTTCTGTACTAGGAAAATAATAAGCAGTGGTAGATGGTACTACGTCTAGATTAGATGTTTCGGGTAGCTCAGGTGAGACAATGATATCAACGTCTGCTCCTGAGCCAAAGTGGTCTCGTATAAACATGTTGGTAGCCCAAAAAGGATCTTGACCCTTGGGTCCTGGGAAAGGCTTAATCGGCGATCCAGAAGACTGAACAACTAGTTCTCCGGAAGAATTTAGTCGCACAATATGTCTCTCGGAGTCGGGGTGAAGTCGAAAGTCCTCTCGAGAATTGGAAATTTGGAATCGTTCTAGAGAGTTAGTTCTTTCCACTTGTGGAGTGGTGACATCTAGGACTTCACTCTGTTGAGGAGAGCCCTCTAGTGAGATGGCAGGAAAGGGTTGAGAACCTTCCATATTTTCTGGGGGTAAGCCTTGCATTCTACGTGAACGATGTGGAGGGTCAATTGTGAATGAGTTAAAAACTTATGAAGAAAATTCTATGGTCAACTTGGGTAAACAAACAACATGTGCTAGTAAAAAATCTAGGAAACAACACCAAGAAAACAAGACCTTCTAATTTTGAAGTCACTAGTTGGTGATGAAATCCAACGTCACAACAACGAGATGAGAAGGGGCTGGGATAGGGTGGAAAAGTTACATTGATGACCTGCTTAACGGACTTACGCCCTGGTGCAAGCTCCCACACATAATCGTGGGTATACCCTCCAAGGATCCCAAGTGATTTTGGCCAACATCGATTCCAGGTACCGTGAAGACTTTCCCCTTCACAGTCACCTTGTGTAAGACCCTAAGAAGATAGGCCACTAAGGTTACCACCAACAACAATAAAGCTTGGGGGGACAATCGACAGTCCAATCCACACGCAAGGGCAGGGTATCTAACCCAAAATCAACTTGAGAGGTTTCCACTCATCATTGTGGGTATACCTTCAAGTGACCCTTGTAATACATGCGATCTCTACACCGATATCAAAAAAGATGGGTGACTAACTCTGTCAATATCAATGCGACCTCAGGTTTGACCCTTGTGTGAGAAGGGCTTCATAGGACAAAATGTTGCAAATGGAATTTAATACTCCTTAACACAAGATGTTATTTTGTGTTTTGTGCTTTGGAGAGTGTATCTCTTTGCCTTATTCCAAATCTCTAGCCTAGCTAATGTTGGTGTAATAGAGTCCTGGAAAAGAGTTACTTGTTAAATTTTAAAATTCGCGTGATATTATTAAAGGCTGTTGTTACTCAAAGGAGACGAAAATGAAACTGATGTTGTGTGAGACTCTGACCCAACAATGCATAGATAGGAATGAAAAATATCAATTCTTGTTCGATGAATCCTATTTACGGGAGGGAAAGAGGATTTTTCTAGAACAATCTTGAACTACGATATATAATCTTCTTTGAAAATGCAATATCAACAAATCACGACCAATGCCAATATTTTCAAAATAAAAAATTGCTTTTAAAAAAAAAATTGTTTTTTAATTTTTAATAGAAACCACACAATAGTGGTGAAACTAAGAAAAACCAGCAACTAATGAGAAGCAATATACAACAAGACCCAAACCAATCTTTCAATGAAGACAAACATAACAAGCAAACAAGACTAGTCTTTTCAAATACATGAGAGTGACAAGTTTCCAAGTAATGAGCAATTAAAAAAGACAAATAATCCCAACTTTTAAACCGATCACCAGCTCCCAACCAAACAAGCACTAGAATTTATGGACCAGAGATTATATCCTTGTTGAGAAAAGGTCAAGAGACAACAGTTGAGAAAAATGAACAAGAAGAGCTTTTGATTTTTGAAGACTAATCATTCACAAAATCCGAAGTCAAGAAACAATCAATCAGTGGCCCAAGAAGTTCTCCTCAGACATAAATACAAATATTGGTATCTGGGCATACAAAAGACCTTAATCCCAAAAATTTTAAAAATGGGTTCATAACCAAGTAGTAGTGTACAGTCCGAGAATGGAGCATTCTCGCAGGCTTGTCACAAGCAGAGTTCGATATGTTCACACTGGACTGCACAGTAGGGTGAAAACTCCAGTAGTTCTCGTAGGCAACAAAAGGGTTCAGTGCAAGAATGACTGAAACTAAGGAAAATTTGGAAAAAAGACACAAATTTTGAAGGAACTTCTGGACCCAGAGAGTCTTTCAGGGTCTCCTCAAGACTTAGAGATTGATAGAAATGAAAATTGGTAAGGTAAGAGAAAATGGCCAAGGAAAAGCACTAAAAATCACCAAAAATTGGGTTGCTTCCCCAGTGGAGTCACCAATTATGTTATCAGACTAATCAGTAGGTGCAGACACTAACAGATCTCCCTAGATCCACCTGGATCTAGAACAAAACAGGACAGGACATGAGTCTTTCCCTAAGTTGTAATCGTTGAATCTGCTAATAAGGAGGAATAAGTGACATACCTTTATATCGTTTCCTTAGGTCTATGTTGCTCCCGCTTCGCTCTGGTGCTCTCGTGAGGTCAAGTCCAAGACAACAAAAACCAACCAAAGTGAATATAGAAAAATGTATTCAACGCCAACTTATGCATATGATCAAGGAATTACGCAATAAAGTAAGAGTGACTTTATGGGAAAGGGACAGGCCATTGTATCATATTAATTGAAAGTAGAAGATACAACCTGATCGCCTTGATTTCGAAAGCTTCCTTTCAGTGACCCTTGGTTCCAACACACACACTTTCTCTGTACTTGCCTGAAGAAGATCCAATTCCTTTTGATATACCAACTAGAGCCTTCAAGCCTTTGTCCAAGCAGGGTTCTTCACACAATTCTTTCACCAATTCTCCATTCAATCTTGCTTAACCTTTTACATGAGAAACCTTTCAATATATAGGAGAAGGAGAGATGGTTACACGGATGAGGATGATCCCATCAAATCTGAGAATTCAGTAAAATGACAACCATATGAATGCCAACTCATTTTCTAGAAGATTCCCTTATAGAACCCTTGAGACCTCTTCTCTTTTCCAAGATTGAAAACATGTTTGCACCCTATGTATGGAGCAAACTGTGAGAATTTTGCACCCTAGGTGTAGGTAGCCTGCGAGAATGAGATATTCTCGCACCCTAGGTCGTGTGCATCCTACAAACTCACTTTGAAAATGTGTTTTTTTGGAAGGAGACAAGGGCCAGTTTTCTCAGGCAAAAAGTCCTTGTTGGGAGCCTGAATACACCATTTTTAATACATCACCTCAGTGGCCAAAATCATGTGTAACAAACATGTTGAGCCAAACCTAGAGAAAGGGAAAACAATTGTATTTAAGAGGAATGACATCATCCTACCGATACAACCTTTTATATGGATGAGGAATGGCATTTTCCTGCCAATAGAACCTTTTGTATCAACGATGAATGACACATCACCTCCAATACATCTTGTATCAGTGAAGCAACAACTTTCTTTCTGATTTCCTCAAAATTCATAATAAGAACCCATATTCTTAGTAAAATTCCTTCCATATCCCAAATATCTCCCCATATGAATTTAATAAGCACTAAACATTTATTTTCATGCTCATTTTCTCAATGTCACTTGAACTGATGGAATAAGAAGAAACTGAAACAAAAAGGATAGGAAATGATGACACCAAGAGTCTTATTGATAAGGAGACTACTTTAAAATGTGGAGAGATATTCTCATTCAACAATTATACATTTCCTCAATCATCGGAGAAATATCATGATCTTGAGTTGTTCAAGTCCATCAAGAACTCTAAGTTGTATAAAATCATGACCCAAGAAGCACTATTTCCATATGCAGAAACTATCTCATTGATAGTGAAATGCACAAATCTGGAAAATAGACGCATAATTAATGAAGAAGGCCAATTAGTGAGCTCCTTCCATCCTTCTACTATCACATCCTTTTATCATGTAGAAGAAGGGGAAAAGGTATTGGATGATGAGTTGGTGAATAGATTCCCTTATAATCCTAAGGACCTCTTCAAGGATTAGTACAAGCCTCGAAAACACTTAAAAACCAGGACATTCAATGATCATCCTACCAATGCTCTCATGTTTCCATACCAATATGTCATGACGATGGTGTGTAAACTCTATGACGAACAAGATTCTTAGAAATTCAAGATAACTTGGGTTCCCCTAATTCACTATGTCACTTTCTCGAGGGTACTTATTCAATTGGGTGAACATCATTTCTCGATGAAACAAAAGAAATCATTACTTACTAGAATGTGGCTCCATGGGAATTTTCCAGATCTCATATGTCTTCCACCACCTTCTTGATCCAATTGGATATTGGTGACCACCTTCTCAATGGCCCCAAAACAATTTTTAGCAATTTGGTAATTTACTATTTTAGCGGTTTTAACTTCCGGAGCCATCTTCTCAGGGCCCTAAGCGATGTTTTTTGGGAAAGCGGTGGAGCAACATGGATCGTAGATCGATGTTTATCCATTAAAGTTAATAGTTCGGATAGATCTTTCTAGCGAGCTATCATGCGCCTAAAGCGGAGATCATATGCAAAATTTAATGACCCCGGAAGTTGATGTACAAACTTACCCCATCGGAACCCACATGACTTTTGGCGCTTCATCTCTAGGGTTAGGTTTGGATGTCTAGGACTTTTGGCATTCCACGTTTATTGTAAAAAGACCTTGAGGAGGCCTCAGTGTAACCATCTTCTTGCAGATGTCTTGTGCCGTCCACGCATCTCTTCTCGAGATAAGCATACACCATTCCAGCCAAAGCTTGTTTCAATGCATTTCTGGTTTAGAAACATTTCCGTTGTTAATAGAAAACCAGTTTCTTGTATCTGTTATTAATAGGTGTTAAGCACCTATTAATAATCGTTATTCATTTTGGATTTACGCTCACTTAAAATCCGGATCGATTGGTATGAGGCTGATTGCGCTCCTTGTGTCGTCTTAACAATGCATGTCTAGCGAGGGTGGAATTACAAAGGTGGGTCGAGCTTGTTTCTCGAGACGAAGCTCTACGCCCGTAAGCGACCTCCCATGGCGGGGAAAAGAAGATGGCGGAGACGAGGAGATCCCTTCAAGCTGTTGTGATTGAAGCCCCTCACTTAGCAGAGGAGCGAGAGATGATAGACGGTTTAGCGCCAAATCACCGTGACTACCAGCAGTGAAACATCATTCCTCGAGCGGAGGCGCACCACCTTCAAGGTACAAATAAACTTTGATATTCCCTTATTTGAAGGTCGGATAGATCTGGATCGCGTAGACAAAATTGGTTGAATCTACTAGAAGGGGTATTTTTACGTTCATAAATTTTGAATAGAAAAGATTACTTTTCAAGCTCCTCAAAGCCATTCCCCATGTCAAAGATTGGTGGGAAACTTCGTGTGAGCAAAAGGAAACAGAGAACCTCGGTATTTTTGGAGTCCGCGACCACTGGGAATCCTTGAGGGGGATCTTATTAAGAACAATACCACCACAGCCGGGCGACCTATATATATAAAATGGACCACCGCTGCGGCAGAAAGGAGACCAGCGATTACGGTTCCTAAATATCTTCCATACCTTAGCACCAAGTTGGGTATCAAAGATTGAGGCGACATTTGGTTGCTCAAAGTATGGTGCTTCTGCATAGATACATCGGGGCCAGAAATCTGGAATTCTGGACATCCTCATCCTTAAGTAGCTGACCTACCGATATGCCGTCAAAATCGGCGAGAAGCTCAAACAAAGGCAGCGGCAATTTGGGCACAGAGACCCCTCACAACAAAAGCCGAGGAAAGGTGACTATTATAGAACAAAGGAAGGGCCGAGCAAAGATGGGCGATTATCAAGACAACGATTACAAGCCGCCAAGCAAAGAAGGGACACGGAAGAGACAAAGATACGGAAGTGGTGCGGCTTCCATAAGAGCCCTTGGCATAACGGTATTTGCCCATCAAAGCGTTCGTTGGTGCATTTGAAGGTGAAAACCTACGAATCGGATCACGAGATTACGACCCAGAACTGAGAACCGGAAAGGGAAGGCGGATCATTGGCGGAACCCGGTGCTGCTGTCGCCCTGCCAAACTCCGACTACGGTAGACGGGCCGAGCAGGAAGAGGCTCTTCCATTTCCGCAGGATGTGGGTAAAAGGCACTTATTTGCACTTCGCCGTGGATAGCGGTATTAAAGAACCTCATCTCGGCCGAGTGCGTCCAGCGGTTGGACACATCCAACAACCTGCACCCACAACCCTACACCATTGGATGGCTGTGCCAAGTAAGCGATCTCGCGTCAATAGCGGTGTCGGCGTAAATGCGACATCAAACCCTTCAAAGATGGTATTGTGTGATGTTGCTCCTCTTGAAGTTTGTGATGTTCTTTTGGGCCAATACTTATTTATGGAAGCGTCATCGCGTATATGATTCTAGACCCTGTGATGTTATTATTACTTTGAACAAGGGGTATACGGGATACCCGAGGCGGTACCACCTAGTGCTATTTCCTTGATCACGCTAAGCAATGCGGGAAGGTCATCTCTCGGACCGAGTTTCTCTTCTTAGGTGATTGGCTCACCAGTGTGAAGATCGCTGACCACATCCGAGGTCTACGCGGTCGACCTCTCCCTGCAATGAATGAAGTAGATAAGGTCGTGGAAAGAATACCGGATATATTCTCCTCACCTACGGGGTACCTACGCCTTGCCGAGGTCAAGCGCCCATGGTCGACCAGTTGCAGCTACCAATGGGCGGTCTATCGATGCGGCTCTTTGTTAGAGAATGGGAGATCAAGCGACAAATCCAGAACTACTCCACAAGGGGGCACATCCGCTGACTCATCACCTTGTGGGAGCCCAATGCGTCTTTGAATCTGAGGAGAAGATGGAACCTGGCGACTCTGTGTGATTACCGGATATACAGGAATAAAATCAACATGTCGAGGAAGCCGTTTTAGATTCCCGAATCGATGACCTCCTTGATCCAATCCGCGGGGGCCCAAATACTTGATTAAGATTGATCTAAAATGCAGCTACCACCGGTCCAGATAGAGCAGACAGGTGTATGGAAGACCGTCTTCAAGTCCAAGGAAGGACTTTTGAATGGTTGGTCATACCCTTTGGTTTGCGGCTCAAATGCTCCGACCACTTTCCTTATGAGGGATGATGGGCGATACGACCATTCACCAATACTTTTTGTAGTGGTGTATGCGGATGACATTCTAATTTACGGCAAGACTTGGGCGAACACTTGCAACATATTGACGGGTTACGCACACCCTGCGTGACAACATAAGCTATACACCAACTCGGAAAATGATCCTTCGGCATGGGCGGGGTCCATTACACGGGCTACATCATTGATGACGCCAAGTACATGTGGATCCGACCAAGATCAGAACCTTCCGTGGTAGCCGACTAAAACACTCAGCGAGCTTGAGACTTCTTGGGACTTACTTGCTAGATTTCTACAGCGGGTTCGTGTTGGGTTTCTCCCATATTGCTTGGGCCCCTCGACCAAATGGCGAGTGGTGGTAAGGTAAAATTTGCGTGGGGCCGGTCCCAACTCATAAACGATACGATGATTTGAAGCGGCGCTTATTATGACCCGATCTTGTCACTTCCAGGCACGCAACAACCCTTTGAGATCGGGGCAGCCCGGTCGCCCGGACTATCTTTGTGAGCCCGTTCTCACTCGACCGCGTACCCACATGGCCTACCATGATGAGACTATCCCGGTCTGTCAGGTAAGGGTACCTATACGACAAAGAAATGTACTCCATTGTGCAAACATCTTGTGATGGAACATTACGATCTTGGGAAGAGGCAGTCATCCCTGCTTGATCGCAAGCCAGCTGCGGTTCATTACAAACCACGGAAAGTGCGGAATGATCATGCATCAAAGTGGTCCCACATGCTAGGCAATTTCCACCTCAACATCAAAATTATAAAGCGGAAGCGCAATCTGGCGTGTTGATTGCCTCGATGATAGCCCGATTACGGCGGCACTCACCAAGGTTCTAGACTCTTGCGGCCATGGGGAGGACATCACGGATGGCCCCAACTCTATGAGACGGACCGATTTAGCCACCATCTACCAAATGTTGGGTGTGAATGTGGTTGTCGATAATTTCCATCTCTGGGATGGGTTGTTGTGTCGTCGGGCCATATATGTGTTCCATAAGCGACGGCCGAAGGCGTCCCAGGAAACCCACACTACGGTCAGATTGGCGGGGACACTTTGGTGTTGAAAAGGCGATTAAGCGTCTTCTGAAACATTTCCTACTTGGCCCTAAACCCCGTGAGGTCGGCAAGTATTTCAGGTCCTGCACTGCCTGCGTATTGCCAAACCGACCACTAAGAAGCGGGGCCTATACACCCCTCTTACTCCTAGCAGACCATGGGAATCCATCTCAATGGGACTACATGTCGGACCTCCCATCCACCAAACGGGGAAATGGCTGTGTTTTTGGTTGTTGATGGCTTTTCCAAGATGGCGATTACGGTATCCTGCAAGAAGAGCATCCGCAGTGAGGAAGACCAACGCCAAGCTCTTCTTTGAGCGATCGGAATTTTATTTTGGAATCCACAAACCATTGTCTGGTTCGGGATAGTGATTTCTCGGTACGATGCAATTGAGCCTGCAGTCCTTCTTTGGACACCAAACTCTCACAAATCCACGACCTTCCACCCCAGACAGATAGCCAGGCCCGGGGTTAGCCATCCCGAATGATTGTGTGTGCATATCGCCATGTATAATTCCAAGAACCAGCGCATGGGATGAGAGCCTTCCCTATGTCGAGCCTTAGCTACAACCGAGCCTTGCACTTAGCTCCAGCCGTGCGGTACTTCAGGTGGGGTTGAGAGTTCAACCATTGGGTCCCATAGATGTTGCACTTCCTCTTACAGTCACCTGTTACGGCTCATCTCTGCTGGCCCAGGCGACAAAGCCACCAGTTCATGGCGAATCCAGGCACATTCATGTAGTTCGGGATATCCTGGTCCAATGACAAAATTTTCATGACGCCATAGTGATCAACATCCGGGTCTTAGCATAAGTTTCAGAAGTTGGCGACAAAGTTTGGATTTGCCTTACCGAAGAGCATATACGGGGACCCCAATGGCGGGCTTCCCCCTCCGTTATGGACCATACACTATCCACCAAGGCCGGTGGGGGATGAAAATGCTTTTGAGCTCAACAGCCTCCTTTCCTTAACACCCGGTGTTCGCGTGGATCTTTTTTGCCCTTATTTCCCACCATTGTGGGACACCTCGGTGAGAGCGGTGACACCAACGAACTCCAACCAAACGCATACAACGGGCATCCAATGATCCTATTGTGGGCCAGGGCGGATAAGGGGCACTCGACAACAAAGGATCAAGCTGTATCGAGTCGTCCAGCGGTGACTCGCACCAAAGGCAAGAGTGGCTCACGGGGCCAAATTAGTGAGAAATTTCCTCATCTAATGGGAACTCAACATGATGGAGACCATTTAGCACCTAAGGAGGAGGATTGATCCGGTGGATATGCGGTGTACCCACCTTCTCAAGCAGCCCAAAGCATGTTCAGCAATTTGGTAATTTTATTTTTTAAGCGGTTTTAACCCAGGGGCCGTTTGGGGCCCTAAGCGATGTTTTGGGGAAAGCGGTGGAGCAACATGGATCATTGAGATCAATGTTGCTCCGACTGGATTAATAGTTCTCAGATAGATCTGTGAGCTATCATGCGCTAAAGCGGAGATCATTATGCAAAAGTTACGACCAGGAAGTTGATGCACCAACACCCAAGCGGAGACCCACATGACTTTTAGCGCTTCATCTCCTAGGTTAGGTTTTTGGATATCTAGGACTTTGGCATTCCACATTTTGTTAATAAAAGGCCTTGAGCCTCATTGCCAACCATCTTCTCCTGCTTGCAATTAATACTTGTGCGGAGTACATCTCTTCTCGGAGATAAGCCGCCACCATTCCGGCAAAGCTTGTTCCATTGCATTTTTCGGTTAAACATTACGTTTATTTAATAGAAACCGGTTTCTTTGTATCTCTGTTATTTTACCGTTATTTAAGCACCTATTAATAATGCAATATTCATTTTGTTACGCTCATAAAATCCGGATCACTTCTAGACATGATCTGTGTAAGTCATTCCTATAAAAGGATGGGGTCAACTTCATAGTTGATTTATCCTCCCATGCACATTTACTACAAAGTATCATGGTATAACAAGTACATATTTCAGTATCAAAAGATTTGTGAAGAATTACTAATGTCTATGTATGAGCACCTATTCTACTCATCAACGACATGCATGACTAATAAGGATTAGGTCGTTGTGGGACAAGTAGGTTATTGCTACCTGCTGGAATATTAAAGATATATAAAATATTATGGTACCATGAAGGCCTCTCAAACAGTGCCTAAATTCATCCCAGGCAGGATGGTGTTGCATGAAATATCCTACCAAATCATCATACATGGAGTAGGAGGATGGTGTTGCATGAAATATCCTACCAAATCATCATACATGGAGTAGGTGCATTTCTATACAGGGATAATAAAGCAATCTAGCCACCTTTTCCACTTTGGGTGGGTTCATATTACTTCAAGGAGATCAAGGAATCATAAGTAGAGGTAGACACCTTAGCCACTTTCAATTTCAAAAAGGAAATATTCCATAGGTATGATCCTTCAAGAGTCGTCAGTCTACACTGCTACAACTGCAAATATAGATGGACTTAAATGTTAGAAACCTGACAAGAGGAAGAAATGCATAGAAGTTCTATTACTTATCATAAAGTGATTTTTAGAATAAGGATCGTCTCTCAAGATAGAGGTAGGATAGAATATGTGATGCAGGAGCATCCTTCTTCCACAAATTCACTATTTGGAGAAACCTAGGGGGTATTCATTTTATGGAAGGGATTAGTTCCCTACTATTTATTTTATTGGAAATTCCTATGTTTTATTGATTTCTAGGAATTAGAGATATAGAATAAGGTTTTTAATTAAAATGAGTATTGAATTGTGGATGTTATCGAATGTGTGAGAACATGAAGAGGTCTTAGGTTGTTGGAGATGCAATGAATATTTAATGGAGCTAAAATATCTTAGAGGTTCAATGAGGGATGTTAGGAGTTTGGTGAGGACGATTAATAGGATCTAAACTAATTCTAGTTCAGAATCCTTTATTGTAAATACTTTAAGCCTTGAAGGCATTTAGGTTGGGTAGAATAGAGGATAGAGCATGATACCTATTGGAGTGTGAAAAGTATAGTCAAAGCCTGAAGATTGAAAAGGACCAAAGGAAGAAAATCAAGTCCAAATAGGCTATGTGGAAGCCTTATATAATTGATGTAAGTTTCTGTGTGATTAATGAAGAATTTTTTGTTTGTGTGTGTTTCATGTAGGGATGACCCAGGTTCTACCTTAGTTCTCCAACAAAACCCTAGAAATCGTCATTCCTTCTTGTAAACCATAAGGAAACACTCCGCACAGAGTGCACATCACAGTCTCACCCCAGATGGCTTATGGGTGACTACAGGACCCAAATGTTTGCATTCATGGAAGGGATGTTTCTTATGGGGATGTTAGAGCTATTACTCTTATTCGACTTCAAGATCCATCATTCATTAGATCTACGATTTATTTAACCCTTAGCATTCATTCTACATAATTAACATGTCTAATCGAGTGCGCACTACAAATTAACCTTAACAGATTCATTGATTCATTTATTCATATAACATAAAAGAATATCAAAGTAGAAAGGAAAACATTCCACACAATAACACAGGTTTTATCGTGGTTCACCCCCCCTTGGGATACATCCACAAAGATATGTCTTCTTTATTCATGTTTATCAAAATAGTGCACTACACACATTACATGAAAAGTTTGTAATACTCCGTGAGGCTAACAAACAATGCACCAAGCTTAAAATCTTGCAAACTGACCCTTGGTTACACTCCTTAAGTCTTCAAAATTGACATAATCGGAATTCCACAACTCTCAACCAAAAACTAGTGACTGCGACTTAAACTAAAAAAGGCTCTCAAGGTACTTCTCAACATGTGATATCTGATGATCTAGCTACCTCTATTTATACTACAAAGGGTGGGTAAAAACCCATTACATTATAACCAAAACCCTAACCCTAGTGGATTAGGTTTGTCCACATAGTAACTTCCTTCGTGTTGTTGGTATTCGATCCAATTGTTCCTTTATTTGACTATGCGCTTCTTCTCCTTAATTCTTGGCACTTTACTTTCCTTACCTTATGTCATGATGCTTTCCCTTATTTCCTAGTGTGCATTGCTTCCTTTGGTCCATTCCTTAGTTTCCTGCCTCATTTATTTCATTGTACCCCAAAATATCCTACTCTAACAGGCCCCCAACACTTATCTATGTCTCGTCCCAAGCCACTCAGGAAATGTTTTCTTCCTTGACAGATTTTTCAAATACCTGGAATCGTCCTGAGATCTCTTCAACACAAGTCTTCACCTATGCGCTCTTGTTTGCAACAAACTCCATAGTATGTGCAGTGAGATGTTCCTTTGACATCTCTTCAACCTCCAACTTAAACTTTTCCATTTGTCCCTTTGTTGTATCCATATCTATCAACATCTTCGTTGCATATTATTGTAATGGCTCCAATCGAGCCTGTCTCAACTGTTTCTCTACCTGGATTGACTTCACTTCTTCCTCCCTATTTTTTAATTCCTGCATGCTCCTCAACCACTCCTGAATGTTCATGGCCCCTTCTGCTTCTGCTTCAACTCTTGCGTGGTTGTGTTGACACTTTCTTCCTTTTGTTCCAATTCTTGCAACTTTTCATCTTCTTACAAACTTGTGCATAGTTGCACACTTTTATCATATAACTTTGCAATCTCCTTAATACTGTGCACCATGTTCTCCATGTGCCATGAAAACTTCGTCTCTCTTTGTGATCTCACTTGTACCAGCGTGCTTGGGATCACCTTTTCTACAAGGTCTGAGATTTCATGTTTTTACCCTTCCATAGCATGCACTATCTTTTGAATCTTTTCTTCTTTGCTTAACTCATATGCTAGTGTGCTATCTGGGATGGTTTGAAAGACTTCCTCAAGTCTTTGTTCTAGTTTCCCCGCATGTTTTTTTTCTTCGTCCCTCTCATGCTTCACTTGGTTGAGGGATATCTACAATATCTCCCTTACCTCCCTAGTTATCTCTAAGATTGTTGCATCTATCCTATCCCTTGATTCCAATCCATGCTCCACACTCACCTATACTTTGTGTAATTCCTTGGTTGGAATCTTGGAAAACATCAAGTCCAATTGCTCTATATCCCTCAAAGGTTTATGTGTTATATCCTAATCTACTTGTAGTGCCTTGGCTAATCTGGAAAGTTTCACTTCCTATTATTACTGTCTGCACTGTCTCTTTGTCTTCATGTATTTTCTACTACTCCACTACGCCTTTCTATTGTGCGACGTAGATTTGTAGGCTCTCCAACACTTCTTTAACTTCCATCAACATTTTCATCAATTCTTCTCTTTGTGACTCCATGACATATACGTCTTCTTCTCCTCGATATTGTACTTTTTATTCCACCAATTATGCATCGTCCTCGGTTATTGCAACTTGAGGGGCGTTCTTCCGTGCCTTCATATTCTTCCTTTATTCTCCTATATCCATTGTTGATTTTTTTTTGTTGCTGTCTTTGTTTGTGATGGTATCTTTGCCTCTAGTAGGTCTCCACTACCTATTGTAGGCACATTATCCTTCTTATGTACTTCCCCATTTTTCCCTTTTTCATGCTTAGTTCCTAGTAATGAGTCCCTAGGTATTGTTTTGTTCTTCCTCTGCTTCTTTATTTTCATTGCAATTTTTGTTGGATGAGTGCACTATGATGCTTTGTTGGTATTTGTTGTTGGAATAATTGGTTGTCTTCCCTACCATTTTCTCCTTTCTTGTCAGCCACTGGTACCTTACATTGATCTAGGCATTCCCCTATCACCCATTGTACCTCTCATGTTGTCATACAATATTCCATTTTCAACCATTTCTTCTTGGGGTCTCTCCTTTATTGTATCCACATATTGTGTCTAGATGCTTTGAAATTAGCTATCCCCTCATGCTCCTCGACCACTTCAGGTGAGATCATACATGTGTATGTTATTTTCTCCTGCATATCTTAAATATACATGCCAAAAATGTTTTCATTATCTTTTCTCTGCTTTGGATCTATATTATGTTGCAGGGTTATATACCTTGTTGCGCCGCATTTTCCTCTCATATCACAGAAGATAGAGTATTTTTTTTTTTCCCATGCCACTAAGGCTATAAAAATTAACAACCAAGAATAGTGGAATTATGTCCGAGAGTCATGCACATCTCTGCAATCCTCAAAAAATAGGTTGAGAAAATAAGGTGCCCAACTAAGAACTGCCCCCTTCACGCATTGCGCGACTGCTGCTACAACTCTTGTTGGTGCCTCTTCTTTACGACATTTTCTAAGTAGCTTATATTCCATTAATTTTTTCATGAATCTGGTGGCTGGGTGATTGATTTTCTTGATGATCATGCCTCTATTTTCCCTGTCAATGTCAAATTGAGCCTTTACTTCTTCTACAATGTCATTTTCCTTCGTCTTATCGTCTAAATATTGCTCACGATTCACTCCATCTATTAGAATCCCTGTAATTTGTGCAATTATATCTACATCAATGGGGACATCTTTGTCCATCCACAAAAAACCTCCACTTTCTCTTTCCAATAGTTGTTTGACGCAGGAATTGGCATCCTTGCCCCTGCCAAAGCATGGGATTTCCAGCAAATTAATGATGTCATTGTTATAAATCCTGGTCATCCACTATTTAGGTTCTAATACCATAATTCCTAATGAATTTTCCACTTTTTTTTTCATTGAAATTTTTTTGTGCAAGCTCCAGAAACTTAGCGACCTCTGTGACATCGTGGTCTACATATTTTAGTTTTGGAACAAACCCCAACATGTCCTCTACAACTATTACCGACTCTGGTATTTGGGGAAATAAAAACTTAACCTTCTTTTTTGTGCATGTTGTTATTACTGTTGGCTTTGTTCTCTTCTTTGAGCGACCTGTTGTGTCGATCTATAATTCCTCCTGTGTGTCCTGAACTACATCGTTGTCATCCTCTGAGGGTTCTTTTATCCTATGGTTCTTGGTGCTTTGGGTTCTTCTGATTTTGTCTTATCACTATATTCTTCATCTCATTCTTCCTGTGTGTGCATTGCTCCTGGTTTTTCTATGATAGGGTTTTCTTTTGCACTAAGGTTTTGGCCTAATTCTACCTTATTTACCTCCATTTCTTCTTCTTATGGGTTTTGTTCCTTGAAAAATGTTGTAATTATAGACTCTCTTTCCTTCATCAGTATCTCATCCACATATACAACTCTGGGCACATCCTCCATTTCTTTTTTGTAGTTTCTCGTCCTTCTTATGAATTATATGGGTGGTCTGAACATTGGTGGTGTCATTGTTCTGGTTTTGATAAAATTTGTTGTAAATGTTGGTTGAATTCTTCACAATATTCACACAATTTTACCAATTCACTCCTTCACTTTTGTTTGGTCAAAAGTCACACTAAGTGTTTGTTTCTTTGTGAATTTCCCCTTTTATAAATGATGTCATAAATGCGCCTCCCTTCGATGGTCACTTATTTCTTTTTTTCGACCATTTTCCGTCCCAACGCAAGGTGTTCACTTATCTTTTTGCGCAGTATCCTGAATTATGTCACACCAGTTTACTGTTTGTTTCACATTGTATCTTGAAACTATCTTTCTACCACTTTTCCATCTATCTACTTCTTTTTGTCTTTTTCCCATTTTTCTACTTTTTTTTTTCTTCATTTTCCTTCTTTTAACTCCTACTATATAAAATATGTACAAGTCTACTTCCTATGTGAAAACTATTGAGGGTTGGTAGGTCGATTGTCCCTATACAGTTTTAGTCAACTACCATTCATCATTCCTTGTATATATTTTCCTGCTAGATCATGCAACTGCACGACACCTCCATATGTGACATAATTTATCTCATATTGCCCTAGCCAATGAATCATAAGTTTCCTTGGGTGCTCCAAGTACTTATTGTGATAGAGGAGAACCATATATCCTTATTTAAATTTCTTAATCTTGATATGTTTTTCATGCAAAGCTTCATCCTTTTCTTTCTGTACTTCTTAATGGAAACCATTTATGATTCTTTCTTCTTCTAATTACGTAAGTTGAGCAAATATTTCTTGTGTTTGACCTATTTCTCTCATGTTCGTAATGGTTGCAATGCACAAACTAGGTATCAAATACTCCAAGGGAACTACTTGTTTTTGTACATACACCAATCTGAAAGATGTATGCACTATAATATTATTACATGTAGTTCTATAAGCCCATAACATTGTTGGTACCTTCATATCCCAATCATACTTGTTTACATTGAAAATATTTTTTAAGCCATTCTCCAAAATATTGTTAAATGCTTCCACTCTTCCATTAGCTTGAGGATGGTAAGGGGTTCTCTTTTTATGATGTATCTCAAATTCTTCAAGCATTGCATGGATAGTATTTTAAAAAAAAATGAGTCCCTTTATCAGTCATCAAAATTATAGGGCATCCAAATCTTGTAACTACCAGCTCAAACAGAAAGCACGTTGCATTCTCTACGTTGCAATCCTTCACTCCTATTTCTTTAGCCCATCTAGTTAAATATTATGTCATTGTAATTATATACCTTGTTCTTCCTCTTTGAAAGTGACAATAGGTAAAACCATTTACATTAGCCAGATAAACCATTTACATTGGCATGATTTTCTATAGTAAACATGTGACATGACCCTACATTTCATTGGGTGGTTTTGTACAATGATAGATATGGTCTCTCATGTGTTAATTTTATTGGGTGCTTGTCCAAAAATGGACAAGGATAGATATAATATAATTTGTAGGTGAAGTCACCAAGGATTTACGGATAGGAGGTATATCTAGGCTAACAGTAAGCATAGGGAATTTATGGATAAACAAGATGTATATATGAGACTCAACAATAAAGCACTTAATGCTTGTTTGGATCTACCATTGAATCCGTCCAAAGGTGTACAACCATGTGTTTATTGTCAACCAGGTGCTCAAAACGAGTGCATTTTCAAACCAATGGATCTAATTATGATTTAAAACTACTTATTGATTTAATATCATTGAGCATTTGGATTGTCCAAGGATTTGAAAGATGGTAAGAGGTTCTTAAAGAAAATTTCTTCCCCATTATGATTTGTGTTGTTTATGATCCATGATCTTTCTTTCAATAGTATTTGTTAAACAGTTGAATCCATTATCTAGATCCCACAAGCACATAAAAAATTGTGTAATACCAATTATGAATAGAAATATAAAATTGAAACATAAACACAATGTTACATGGCATGTTGTAATTATTATAAGTAATTCTTTCATATTTATGGAAAACATAGGCATCTTTGCTAGCTTTTGTTGTGGTTTAATATTTTTTTTTAATGGCATTTATTAGAGATATTTGTAGGATTTCAACATTACAAGATTGATCATCTCTTTTTTAATCATGTTATTTCTTTTTATTATAGTTTAAGAATTTGAAATAATGGGTTGCTCAATGTTGTTTGAACTAAGTGAGGGCATGACCATAAAATGATAGAAGAAAATTTATAAAAACATGAAGTAAGTGGAATTTTAGCACAATCATTTCTAAGATTGTGAATCTTAGAAAATAATATATCAAATTTTGTAATGGCTTTGTGAAGTTTAAATCATTTTCAGTTATATGATCTCATTTCTAAAATAAAGCTAATTTGTTAATGAGAAAAAATTTAAAGAAACGTAAAGTAAGTAGAATTTTAGTACAACCATTTCTAAGATTGTGAATCTTCGAAAATCATATATCAAATTTGATAATGGCTTAGTGAAGTTTAAATCATTTTCAATTATATCTCATTTATAAAATAAAACTAATTTCTTAATAAGAACAAATTAAATAAAACTAATTTGTTAATAAAAACAAATTAAAAAAAACATAAAGTAAGTGAAATTTTAGCACAATCATTTCTAAGATTGTGAATCTTAGAACATCATATATCAAATTTCGTAATGGCTTCGTGAAGTTTAAATCATTTTAAATTATATGATATCATTTTTAAAATAAAGCTAATTTGTTAAGGAGAAAAAAAAAGGCATAGGATCACTCTACAAGCGTGGATGTGGAAATTATGCTATTTGGTTAATTGTT
Source organism: Picea sitchensis (assembly GCA_010110895.2). Classification (NCBI taxonomy): domain Eukaryota; kingdom Viridiplantae; phylum Streptophyta; class Pinopsida; order Pinales; family Pinaceae; genus Picea; species Picea sitchensis. The sequence continues at coordinate 54,793 of SNQJ01S0015805.1, forward strand.
AGTGCACTTAAGAGACAACGCAATGCATGCAAACCAAATTAAAAGGGTTTGAAAGCTACATGATCATGTATGGGAAGGGAATCTAATAAATATTGCAGGGTGGCATGATCAATTGGCATCGACATTGATTATTTTTTTTTATGAAGTATTGGTATTTTTCTAAAAATGATCTATCAAGATATTTTTATTTGTCAATGATTTATTTGTTACCAAGGACAAGTTCTTATGTTTTATTAATTCAAAATTTTGGTTTTGCTCTTCCAATTTGTAACATATCAATGTTGAAGTCCCCTACAATAACGAACATATAAGTTGAATTATATCGACAATATCAATGTTGAAGTCCCCTACAATAACGAACATATAAGTTGAATTATATCTACAATAACGAACAAATAGTTGAATGTGCATAATTGTTACTTTTATAAGCATTCTACCACATACAACATCAAGTGTGAGATTTACAAATGTTTCTTTTTTTTCTATATTATTTTTATATTTGATAAAATATTCTTTTCTTCCATCATTTTGTAATATTATGCAATTGCAAAGTGGGGAATCATTCAAATGTTATAGTAAATATGTTTTTTTCTGGTTATTTTTGTGTTTTTTTAATGGATAAGACATTTTTTTATCATTATATGAAAGTTAAGAGTGGTGTTGTCAAAATGAAAATGGAATTTGCATGTTCTTAAAAAACATGTTATAATTTGTTTGACAAAAATAAATTTATGTTGCACCAATTTATTTATAAACTACAATGTTTCTATAATTTTTGCAGGAGAATATGTTTTGAAATGATATCATGGTTGCTAACCTCAATAGGATTCAAAGTCAATACATTTTTTTTTTAAATCCATGTGATATATGCATAGTTGTAGCATAAGCTAGATATACTGAGAACTATTCCCATTTTTTTATAGTTATTTTTTGTGCAACAATTTTTCACATATACTTAGCATTGTGTCCAATGATAAAACATCTAATAAATGTATAGTTTTTTCAATCAATATTACTGATAAATTTTAATAGTAGGATCTACAAACTCTATCCAAACGATGTCATGTTTAATTAGTGTGTAAATCCTAAACCATCTACATTTTTTTTTTAAGTAAAAAGAGTTGGAACCTTTTATATTGACATAGACAAAATACAGCACTGTTGGGGATGCCAGCTGCCCCGCCTTAGCAGGAAACCGAGGCAGCTGGGCCTCCCTGTCCACATGTCATCATAGTTACAGAGCAGACAAAAGATGGCAAAATTATCACTGCTATCTCCCGCCCACAGGAAACCGGGAGTAGCAGGCTACATCAGAATACTAATGTTTGCATCTAGATCTAAAACATAAAGAAAGCTAATTTTACCCATGCATAGACTGTCAAAACAAAACCACAAGCAAAGTTTGGGTCGGAACATCAGGTGACCTTGGAGTCCATGTGAATGTCAGCAGCCTCGGTGTGTCTCCATCGCGCAGGAAAGGCGTATGGTCTGGCGCACGTTGGACATTGTTTCTTCGGCGTAGCTCTTGAATGTGCGGCGAAAAACATGTCAGTCGTCTGCTCCAGTCGCCCTATGCGAAAGACCTGATCTTCTAAGAGATGACGCACGTCAAAGATGAGACTGAGGTAATCCCCGGCTGCTGAGGGTGGTTGTGCTGGGCTGGTGTCTGCAGTCGCTTCATGCCTTTTATCTCCCGTGTCTGC
>SNQJ01S0015805.1:67342-83789 GCA_010110895.2 Picea sitchensis
TTGGGTTTATCTCAGCTGTGTTGGAGTGGTAGCTCAGCCGTGGAGGCGAGCTGAGACGCTAGTCTATCTCTGGTTCTTGTGTGGCCCCTTTGTAGCTCGAGGGGCTAAGGGGGAAGCAGAGTACCCCTAGCATTTGGCTGGGAGGTACCGGTGAGCCTTCTACGGTTGGCGAGCGGGATGCAGCATGGAACGTGGGACGTGAAACGGAGCGCGGGACACGGCACTGAGCGCGAGACGTCTTCCAATGCGGGCGTAAGGCAACGGTATGATTTTAATTGGTAAAGTAGGAGGCATCTTTATATTCGGCAAAATTTACTGTTATTGATGATGATATTGTGAGATTGTTCTAGCATTTTTATTTTCGGCAACTTCGTTCCAGCAAGGTTATTGTGAGTTGTTCTGGCAATGTTGAAATTGTTACCGCCGTTTTTGGCCATGAGAAGAATGCATTTTGTTGGGCTTTTTTGGGTATGCATTGAAAATGGAGCATAATCACGCATTGAATCTTGTCTAGTGTCTGTTGGGGGCATTAATGCAGTGAAGAATCTTGTCTAGATTCAGTTGGGTGCATTAATGCAGTGAATCTACTCTAGTGTGTAGAGGGTGCATCGAATATGGATACTAGTTCAGATCTTTTTTATCCCACATTATAATCATAAACGTAAAGTAAATTGCAGATTCTGAGATTGGGCTATTTAGAGTTTATGTTTAAACCTGCATATAATTTCTAGAACATGAAATATGACTTTCTTTGTAAGGCATATCACAGATTTGAGTTTATATGAATCTGTGTTAATGAAATCAAATAATTCTGTATCGCAGATTGAGTTTAGATGAAGCTGTGTTAATGAAATCAAATAATTTTGTTGGAATGATGTGAAAAAAAAAATTAAATATTTTAGTAAGTCTAAATTCTCTTAAATTCCCTCCGTAGGCCTGGGATAGCCTTATAGCACAGACCCATTTCATTACAGCCCCATTGCAGATTTCCCCGATTTCAAATCATACAGAATCGACTTCCCGCCAGGGGCTCAAATTCCCCTGGCCAAGGACGACCGGAACAGACTCCAGAGGTCTGAAATTAAGTTCTTAAACCAAGTCCAGGGACCCGAGAGTCTCGCGTTTGATCCCCAGGGAAGAGGGACTTACACTGGTGTCGCAGATGGCCGCATCATGTTCTGGGATGGCCAACAGTGGTCGAAATTCGCCTATACGTCTCCCAACAGGACGGAAGAGCTGTGTAAACCTGGGCCGACCCCCATGTCGAATATAAAACATGAGCATATATGCGGTCGACCTCTAGGCCTTCGGTTCCACAAGCACATGGGCGGTCTATATATTGCAGATGCTTATTTTGGGCTACTTGTGGTTGGTCCTCAAGGTGGGCTCGCCACTCGCCTTGTTAGTGAAGTGGACGGGGTTCCCTTGAAGTTCACTAACGAACTTGACATTGACAAGGAGCAGGGGATTGTGTTTTTTTACGGACAACAGTTTTGTTTATCAGAGAAGGTATGTCATGATTCTTCTAGCTCAAGTGTACACTGTCGTTTTCTCAGGCTGTTGAAATCTATTTAGAGGATCAGCCCATAGTTTCATTTCGTTTCCATGGAACTCGTGCATTTCGACTTTGCTTCAATCCATACATTTGCCATTTTAGGATCAGTTGTTAATGGATTAGTCAAAGCTTTTGAATGAGTTGAGCTTTGCCCGTTCAACTCCATGTTATTCGGTACCTATGTTTTCACCATAGTTTCAGATATCTACACCAATGAATTTTCAATCATCACATTTTAGCTTTTTATAATTATAGTTGTGAACTGGGACACTCTTCAAAAACACCCTCCTCAAACGATTCAATAAAGCGCCTCGAGTAAGAGGAAGAGCAAGGGAGAGGTGAATGGTAAAATCCCATTCATTTGCTTTTGCATATTCCACTTTTAGACTTTAATTCATGTCATCTCATTGAAAGGTATATTGTATGTAATACCCCCAGGTGGCAACTGTATATATGAATGTATATCTGTTCGTATAGGCTGGTGAGCCGCGATGTTTTAGGCCAGGGTACCTGTGGGATATGAGGCCGGTGAGCCTGTAAGCTATGGCCAGTGAGCCAAGCTTTGTATTTTGTAATTACACTGTCAATTAATAAAAAAAAAAATTGCACCTATTTTTGGAGTGGTTGTCGTAACGAGGAGGTTTGTTACAGTTTGATACGGTTATTCCATGCCCCCTTTTTTTACTGTGTAAAAGCTCGAAGGGCGAGAGCTCGAGATGAATTTAACCCTCTTCGGTTAAATTGCCAACCAACCTTAGGAGGTGGGTCAATCGACACCACCAGTTCAGTAAATTATGATTCCTGCTGATTCATCTGTTGATACAGTCGACCCTCGGGAGACTTGGCATGGGAACAAGTGTGTAAGCACTTCCAATGCCGACCTGTAGATATTGATGTTGGGTGCATCTGCTACTGACATAAAATTTTTACCATTTAATCAAGACCTGCACGACCCTTCCTTGAGCAGTGGCCCAGCTGTAGTAGTTGAGGCCCTTTGGGGTTGCAACTAGCCTGCTCTCATTTTTCTTGACCCCATACGCTCAGAGGGTGAGCTACCTAACTCTGCGGGTTGCCACCCTCCCTTAATTTACAGGTCTTACCTCCGCTCTGGAAACTCCTTATGCCATATTGACCAGAGCAAGCTTAATTCCGAAGCTTACGTTCGACCTCACCTCGTACGTGTTCTCTAGATTTGAATCACAGTTGTTGCTCCTTCTTGGATTTTCGCATTGGATTCAGTACCCTTAGGTGCTCTTTGCAGCTTTCTCCAGGAAGCTCTTAATTACTGACAACCATGAACTCTGGCCTTACGAAGGGACGGTGAACCTGGCTGTAACCTTTAGCAACCGTTTAGTCTGGAAGGATTGACAGAACTTTGCAGATCCGTAAATGCTCAGACAACCTGTACGTTGTGCACCTTGCTTCTAGACAGAACCCTTACCGGTGCTCCTAGAGTTGTAAGCCAATTTTCTGATTTATTTGTCTAAGCGACCATAGCCACTATTCTACAGATGATATTTTCTTTATAGTTGGTAACGGTGGATGTAATTACCTTTTTTTAGTTTGCTGGTTGTAGATAGACAAGGCCCGAACTTAACCTTGTGAGCGAGTGAGTTTTCTATAATTAGGATGATGTTGAGTTAATGATACGTATGTCAGAGGCTAGTACCAAGGTAACCTATGCCTTGGTTTGCTAAATGATGGGTTACTACCAAGGGACATTTACTCCTCCAGAAAGTTCAAGGAGAGGTTCCTTTAGAAATTAGAAGGCAACGAGGGATTACCCCTCTCGTAAAGAGGAACCTTCTCATTTAGCTAGCCTTATTATTATAAAGCTTATGTATTTTAGCAGTAAACGGAATGTTAGAATTAGATAACCTGAATGAATTTAATGCTACTTTATTTGCCCAGTTATGGCCATTTAATGTAAGGGTAATGTTGTTTTATTTTACTATTATTGAAACTTATTGTAAATGTTCCCATAAATGTTAAGTGAGGTGTAACTGCACTACTACTGTAATATATTGTGGGTAATGCGTGAAGGTAGAATGTTATGGCATTATGAAAACAAAATATAATATTAGTATTGGTGACATGATTTTAATTTAATTGTTAACTCAAATGAGAGGTATGGGGTTATAACGATAAGGGTCTTGGGTCCTCATTTTAAGGTAATGTTATTGAATTTATATTGTTTAGGAATTATGTAACTGGGATGTATGGTTATTTAATTGCAAGGATACTGTGATGTAAATGTGAGGTTGTTACTGTTCTAGGGTAATGTTAATGTAGTTTTATTGTATTGGTAATGGGTAAAGTAAGGAGAGGCTTAATGTTAAATGTTTATGGTAATTATTGATGTTATTTGTTTTACAGTAAGGATAGTGTAATGAATGTTTAAGGGTTATGCTAACGTTGTATTGAATCTTTATGCTAATAAGTTATATGGAACTAATGTTTATGCTAATAGTTATATTGAACTAATGGTTATGGAATCAATGTTTATGGAACTAATGTTTACGCTAATGTTGTATTGAATGTTTATGCTAATAGTTATATGGAAATAATGTTTATGGAACTAAGGTTTATGCTATTAGTGATATCGAACTAATGTTATGGAATCAAGGTTTATGGAACTAATGTTTATGCTAATGTTGTATTGAATGGTTATGTTATGCTAAGATTAGTATAGTTCATTTTTATTCGTAATCAAATAAAAGGTAAAGTCATTGTCTTTTAATTGAAAGGTATTTTAGAAAATAAAGGTGAGGATATGGTTATGTCATGGAAAGGTTAGTGTAGTTTCGTTTATTTAATAACAAATAACATGGAAAGTCCTTGTCATTTTAATTGAATGTTATTGTAATAAGGAAGGTGGTGACATGGATATGTCATGAACTGTTAATATAAATTTCATTGGGAATGATGACTTATAAAAGAAAGGTCCTTGAATTTAAGTGAAATCATTTAGTAAATCTCAGTATCAGGTATTGCAGTTAACGAATTGTACATTATTAAGACTGGGTTGGTAACTCATCGCTTAATGAAAATAATTGTGTAATTAGTCTATGATTAAGGTCTTGAGTCTCATTAGTGTATGGTCGAGGTCGGAGTCCTTCTGACTTGCGTCTCCCGTAGAGGTCATGGTTGTCCTTGATTTTGTAGCACTTGGATTTCTTGCATTGTGTGGTCTGCTTATGTTGGGTGGGATCTAGACACCTCCATGTTCCTCAGAACAATCGCCAGCCCTGAGACCTTAAGTGGTTAAAATCGATGGGAACCTGGGCTTGAGCGTTGATTATGTGTCTTGGAGGTCCTAACCATTGCAGGGTAGGATGGGCGAGTATTCGGTCTTATTTATTGTCGCTTGATCATCGTTAACGCATGATGTTACCGTGGTACGTCGTGTGTCGTCTTGCTGTGTTCGTCTTGCTTGCGTCTTGTTCGTCGTCGGTTTACTAGTTTCTGCCTGAACAGTCGGCCAGGAGCCTATCTGAGCTTCCCTCTTTCCGGAACAGAGGACTAAGATTAAATGCCCTGCTTTCCTGTGCAGAAATAGTAAATCTACTATTATGGACTCTTATTTATGTCTATGGTCATTAATGATTGCAGTTACTTGTTGTGCGGCTTATGTCCTTTTGTTGTGATCATCGTGGTTGCGTCTTGTTAGTCGTCGGTTGGCGACGTAGAGTCAAGTGTATATGTTTCCTTCTACACGCACGCACACACTTTTAAAAAAAAAAAAAATTCACCTGTTATCAGAGTTGTTGTCGTGAGTGTGGAGGTTGTTACAAAAACTTAAAAATTGCGTCAACCAATCTGTGTACTTTGAAATAAAATTAGGGTTTATGGTTTACGTGATGAATTGATGATGGAATAAAGTGGGTGTGTGAGTCAAATTTGAGTCCATAAACCCTCCCATATCGTTAAGGCATGCAAATAGTCTATCCACGACAAATTTGAGTGCATACAGAAAAAATTTCAAAAAATTTCAATGTTGGCCCCATTCACAGGTCATTATTGCCCGTGTCTAGTCCTAGTACAATTTTCGTTCCTTATTCCTTGTATAATTCGTTCGACACTACACATGTCCCCACATCTAGTACTTGAAGGGAGTATTTCTATGGCGTTTATTAATCAATCAATGAAAAAAATGGATTTTTCATCACAACTATGACACAGATACATTGTATATACATTAATGTAGAACCTGAAAGAAAAATGAAGAAAGACTAATGAAAACATAAAACTTGCGTTAACCAATTTGTGTACTTTGAAAGAAAATTAGGGTTTATGGTTTACATGATTAATTGATGATGGAAGAAAGTGGGTGTGTGAGTCAAATTTGAGTCCAGAAACCTTCCCATAATTTTAATGCATGTGAATAGTCTATGCATGATAAATTTCAGTGTATACAGAAACAGTTTGAAAAAATGTCAATGTTGGCCCCATTCATAGATCATTGTTTCTTGTGTCTAGTCCTAGTACAATTTATGTTGCTTGTTCCTTGTTCCTTGTTCCTTTTCCCTTGTTCCTTGTTCCTTGTTCCTTGTTCATTTTTCCTTGTTCCTTGTTCCTCGTTCCTTGTTCCTTATTCCTCATTCCTTGACCATGGTGTAGTCCCCAAGATCCATTAATTTTTTACAAAACATACAAATGGCATAAAATGTCCCACACAAAGACCAAATATCCACTACATAAGTATCTTGTCTTTTTTCAAGGACTATGTAACAAATATCAATTCTAAGAAGATTCAAATAAGACCAAAGAACCTTATGTTCATTCCTTAACCATGGGTGACATAAAACTATCATTCAATAGTCAAATTGTTACATTTCATTGTCATCCATCATGTGTATTGAGGGCTTGAGCCACCACAAAGGAAACATACAAAGAATATTTGTCTTATGAACAAGATATGGTACTATCCATTTTGAGGTTTTGCATAGAGATCATTCTTATAGAATACACTACATTGCACCATATAAGCCCTACACTCCTTTCAAACCATGTAACACCATTCAAAGACACATTCTTGTGACGAATTAGTTATACTATCGATGAATGTTTTTCGTCGATAGTATAGCTAATTCGTCGCAATATTATTTACATTCTTCTCTGTTGCGACAATATCAAATGATGCTTGGATTCATTTCATATTTGGTGTATCAACCTGAAATTAAAATTTGATACTTTTCAAGATAGTTGTACCTTGAGTCAAATCCAAATATGAAATTTGGAATCATTAACATATCTATTAGAACATATGAAAAATAGGGTTTATGGTTTACATGATGATATGATGATGGAAGAAAGTGGGTGTGTGAGTCAAATTTGAGTCCAAAATCCCTCCCATATCGTTAAGGTATGCAAATAGTCTATCTATGTCAAATTTAAATGCATATAGAAACAATTTTAAATTTTTTTAACGTTGGCCCCATTCACATGTCATTGTTGCCCGCCTCTTGTATTTTTATGGTGTTGATTAAGAAATCAATGAAAAAGAGGGATTTTCCATCACAACTATGGCATATATACACTCTATATACATTAATGTAGAACCTGAAAGAAAAATGAAGAAATACTGATGAAAACTTAAAACTTGTGTCAACCAATTTATGTACTTTGAAAGAAAAATAGGGTCAAATATATACATGATGAATTGATGATGGAAGAAAGTGGGTGTGTGTGTCAAATTTGTGTCCAAAAACCCTCCCATATAGTTAATGCATGAGAATATTCTATTCATGAGAATATTATTATATTCATGTCAAAAAAATTCAACTTTGGCCCCAATATTCACTGGTCATTGTTGCCCGTGTCTAGTCCTAGTATAATTTTCGTTTCTTGTTCCTTGTAAAATTCATATGAAATTAAAAACATCCCCACATCTATTACTGCAAGGGTGATATAGTGGGAAAACCCCCCTATGGACTACACTAGGTATCAACATGTAGGCAGAGCTAACCTTCTAAAGTCTCCTACTTTTTATAACTGCCCATACTATACCCCACATTCATGCATAAAATACAAATTATAAGGATCCGGTAACTCTACCTTAAACTCTGCATCTAGTTTCGATCCTTTTTTGTTCGTTCATTCCTCGACTACAAGTCTCCTCCCAAGGTCAACCCGCATTCACCAAAGACAAACAAAAGACTATGAACATGCATATTATATATGAATTAGTGGGTTACTTGTCATAATAAAATGTAAATCAAACATAAAGATTGAAAACATCATATGGCAGGACAAAAAAAGTACTTCTTTATATTAATCTCACAAAGCTACTTACAATTAGATCAACAACTACCCTTCAAACCTGGTCCGGGCTCCTCTTCACCTAGCTCCAACTGTTCTTTCACATATGTTTCTCCTCTTCACACTTCTCTCTAGGGAAATGAAATAGGCTTATAATAGAGGAAAAAGTCAAGAATAAGGAATTCTGGCTCAAAACTCACAATGTGGCTTAAAATTCTTGGGGCAAGGGGGGAAAGAGAAATAGGCAGAGTTTCACTGTTCTTATGATTATTTTTGGCATGAGACACCAACATCTCCTTTTATATGACAAAAGGGTGGTTATTTGGTAGGGTGATAGGATATAGGTGGTGGGAAAGTTGAAAAACTACCCAATAGCCCGTAATATCAACGAATTCCTTGCAACTTGTGTGGGCATACGCGGGTTGTAATGGTGCAGCTAGCATATGTACGTAGGAAGTAATGGTACAAATAGCATTCATACATGGGAAGTAGTGGTGCAGGGTTCATACATATTCAAAAATAGTGTTTTTAAGTAGAGTTTCTTACTTATAGTTTGGCAAAAATAGCAAGTAATATTTCTTGATGCCAGGTATGCATGTATGGTGAAATTTAGGGTTATAACAAAGGGAGTAATTTTATTTTGTTGATTAAGCAATCAACGAAAAATAGGTATTTTTCATCAAAACTATGACATGAATCCATTGTATATACATTAATGTAGAACCTGAAAGAAAAATGAAGAAATACCAATGAAAACTTAAAACTGGCATCAACCAATTTGTGTACTTTGAAAGAAAAATAGGGTTTATGGTTTACATGATGAATTGATGATGGAATAAATTGGGTGTGTACTGGGTCAAATTTGATTCCAAAAACCCTCCCATATTGTTAAGGCATGTGAATAGTCTATCCATGTCAAATTTTAGTGCATAGAAAAACAATTTGAAAAACTTTCAACGTTGGCCCCATTTACAGGTCATTGTTTCTGTGTATAGTCCTAATACAATTTACTTGATTATTATCCTTGATTATCTCATAGAATACCTATTCTTGAAGGTTAAAAATATCAACATCATCTTAGAAGAGAATCCAATATCAATATATTTCTCTTCTTCTATAGAGATTACTCTCTCTATGTTTTAAAAGATAACTACATGAAACTACACTTAAATGACAAATTCCAACACTTGATGGTTTTAATTAGGATTCATTTCATATTTGGTTTATCAACTTGAAATTAAAATTTGATACTTTGAAATCTAGTTGTACCTTGAGTCAAATACACATATGAAATTAGGAATCATTAACATATCTACTAGAACATATGAAAAATAGGGTTTATGGTTTACATGATGAATTGATGATGGAATAAAGTGGTTGTGTGAGTAAAATTTGAGTCCATAAACCCTCCCATATTGTTAAGGCATGAAAATAGTCTATCCATGTCAAATTTCAGTTCATACAGAAATAGTTTCAAAAAATTTCAACATTGGCCCCATTCACAGGTCATTGTTGCTCGTGTCTAGTCCTAATACAATTTTTGTTCCTTGTTCCTTGTAAAATTTGTTCGACAGTAAACACGTCCCCACATCTAGTACTACAAGGGAGTATTTTTATGGTGTTGATTAAGAAATCAACAAAAATGGGGGAATTTTCATCACAACTATGACACAGATACATTGTATATACATTAATGTAGAACCTGAAAGAAAAATGAAGAAAGATTGATGCAAACTTAAAACTTGCGTCAACCAATTTGTGTACTTTGAAAGAAAAATAGGGTTTCAAAAACAATTATATAGAAATAAAAAACATGTTCATCGAAACTTCGTTGATGCAATACTATGAAAAAAATATTGATGACATCTTATATGATCATGATGGTATAAAAATGAAATAGCTTCTCTTGGTTTCAAGAATAATTTATCCTCTACTGAACAAGGCCAACCATGTGAAGGTGGAATCTCATATGGACCCTACCCTCCCCCTCACATCACTCTCAATTGATCCCCTATACCCAATCTATAAAATATAAAATAATCGAAAGCAACGTCCTATTAAGATTAATGCATAGAAACTACAAAAACAAAAATTAATGAAGGTACATGAAATTATGTGTTTGTAAATGATATTTTTAGTTTTCCACGTACTTTAGTATATTGGAAACTATTTTTAGGTTTCATATAATAATTAAAAAACATGTAACATAGGATATAAAAACATTGCATAAAACTTAAAAACATGTAATTAACCCATTACATTATAAGTAAATTATTTTAAGAGAATAATTCATACAACTTAAAATATTATATAGTCATGTACCTAATCCAACCTCAACAGTTGTGTAATCATCCTTATTTGTATCTTTATCTTCTTCATCAAATTCAACATCTGTATCATCATCCGATTCAGAAATGATGTTGAAAGGATTGATGATATCATCATCATCATCATCATCAATGTCATTTTCGAGCATATTTTCATCGACATCATCATCGATAATTTAAATATTGTCTCCTATGCCTGGATCATGATATTCTTCGTCTTCTTCATCTGTCGACCCTACATGATCGTTCGGCTCTGTCTGATCTACCGAATCATCTTCTTGAACTTCAATATCATCTTTTTCCTGTAAATGAGCATACTTAATTGACCTTCCTCTTGGATAAGATCTAACAACAAATGACCAATCCCTCTCACCTAGAACATTTGAGTAAAAGACATGTTCACATTGTCTTGGAAAAACATAGTGATCATGTCCTCTTTCAAACACCATTGTTTTAATCATTGGAAATATGTTGGCATGTTGGCATGTTGAATAAAAATTATTTCCTCATCGCGTTCATGCATTCATAACCTATACCATTTGACATCGAACATAACTAACTTGAAGGAATTAAAGTCACACTCAAGTATATCATTTAAATACCCATAGTATCTATTTTCAGATTCTCGAGGATGTTTGTCACTCCTAGAGGAAACATTAGTGACCTAGAATACTGCAGTTATCCCACTATCAAAAATTTTCCTAGTTTCATCCAATTGTTTGATGCAAAATTTACGACTATTACACCACATAGCCTTGTGGTGTTTCAACTGCAATATGCCAGATATGTAAAAGATGCATTGTCAATTAGAAAATTAACATATATATTTATATAACTATGTAAATATCTGAAAAATACAGTACAGATGTATTCACATTAATATAATATAAAATAAATGAATAAAATGGGTGAATTTGCTTACCTGTACATATTTTAAACCATATGATAAATCAATCTCCCTTTGCATAACATTGGCATCTCTATTACGACGAGCTTCTCTAACCAATTTAGACAGTTGTTGCCATGATAACCTACCTCCGATATGTTTTTTACATATTTCAATCCATACATTCATCCTGTCAAGATTATTTTCAATGTATAAATGCAGTGCATCCCACTCTTGAGCAACTGAATCAAAAAATCATAATTCACCAATATTAAATATTACTTATAACGTCCAATATGCAAGTTATAAATATTAATAATTTATGAAATAAATTATATTAATGAGTATGATCATATACACAAAAAATGAAACTTTATATGTATTATTAATATAAATCTCCACAATTATTAATATATTACCTCTCATTTTTTCCATTCTACTTTTCCCCAACAGATGCTCCTGATCTTCAAATTTTTTGACGGAGTTCACATCCCAAATGAAATCCATTGCATGCATAGTTGGCGTTGCTAATTTAGGAAGATACTGACTAATATACACCATGGATTGATATACCATATCTACCTCCACCATAGAACCCTCAGGACATGCTATTTGTCTAACCAACACCTTCAATTATTTCAAGTGCCTCTCCACCATCCACATTGACCTTGTGTGAACAAGTCCACACATTTAAATCTCCTCAACTTGGTGTATGAGGTAGTGTTCTTGTGCATTGAAAACTGTTGGAGGTATATACTTTTTCATTTCACACATTTGATGGCGAATTTCTCTCTTCCAATACTTTATATCATCTTTATGGATTTATTTCAATTAAAATCATCTACATGAGCTCATGACACAACAAAATAAGATGTTTCAACATAACATAATATAATATATTACATTACGAGTAAAACATGTGTCATTAAGTACAACAATAATTTGAAAGAACAGTTTGCATATAAATCACAACAACTTACCTCATGTATTTTCCAAGATCATATATAACTTGTTTGATGTTGTTTTCAAATTCAATTGGGAGAGATAATTGTAGAACATACTGTAAAAAAAAAATGAATCCTTACTTTTTTTGACCAAAGTAAACAAAAAAATAAATAAATAAATAAAAGATGTATAATGCCAATATGTATAAATATGTATACAAAAAATATTACCTTAATGAAGGTGTGCCAATCATGTTTTTTTACCCCACCAAATTCACCTTTCTGCATTAAAATATTGTTTATGTTTGAAGAAAAACCCGTGGGAAATTTAATTCTTTGAATGACCTCTTTTACATCATTGTTTTGTTTCTCTATTAATAACCATGGAAGGTTATTTTGGTCTAGTAGTCCATCTGATCTATTTGAATATCAGATCACACTTCACATTTCATGATTGGCTTCCTGAATGTCAGTACAAATTTTGACAATTTTTTCTTTGTCCCTCCCACTATCTATGATTCGCCATAACATTTTTGTCACATTCTTCCCGATATGCATTTTATCAAACAAATGAAATGTTTTTAGCTCCTCATAGTATTGCAACCTCATGAATTGAGCAGGATAAAATTTCATTCCTCGTGGAAGCCCATTATTAATACCTTCATGATGATGACATCCTTCATGAAGCATAAAAGAAATCACAAAAATAATTATCAAATATGGTAAAATAAATTCAATAATTAAAATAAACATTCAAAATATTACATGATCTACGATACATAAAGAAATTGAGTGCCTTGAAAATTTATATTATATTCCAACCTCCATAGGAGAGGTGTCAGTCTTCATGGTTTTAAACCAGTCTTTTCTTTCCCATTGAAAATATGTTTTTCAGTAGTACGATACCTATGGTTATTAGGGAGGCGGTGCCTATACTCATCAAATGCCACCTTTCCTAAACTTTTTGAATGATGATAATTCAACTTAGGACCACAAACTTGACATGAAAATTTACCATTTGTTTGAAGACCTACAATAAATGGATTAATGTCAATTATACGATGAGATTATTTAAAAATTAAACATGCACCATGATAACATTAAAAAATTATATACTATTAAAGAGAAATATTAGAATGCTACATACCACAAAAATGTGTTATTCTAGGGGCATCATGAATTGTCCATAAAAGTATTTCACAAAATGTAAATTTCTTCTCCCTGATTGGTTGACATATGTCATACATTGTGATTCCAACCCATAAATTTAGTAGCACGTTGATAAGAGGCTCGATATATACATTCATATATTTAACCTAGTACTTACCTAATTGTTTGAAATTTTACATAATTACTATAGGAATGATCTATCGTGTATATATAAGTAAATAAATAAACAAAATATATTATGCAAAAATTGAAACAAATGAAAATGTTACATTCAAAAAATTAATGTAAACACATATGTCGAACAATAATTGTCAAAATTATGTGCTCCCTCTTTATTGGCATACAGGGAGGAATGTTATTGTTGATAAAAAAAATAGGCCACACTGAGTAAATAGACCTAATTTCTCTAAATGGGTTAACACTGTCAGCTGCCAATGAAATCCTAAATTACGAGGTTTGTGATCTTTGAAATCTACCCATTTTCCCTCAATTTCCCTAAATGCAGAACCATCGGTAGGAATTCGAAAAAAACCATCTCCACTTTTCTTACATGCATGGTAATCCATAAATTGTGTTATTATTTCACACCTGAAATATCATTGCAAACGTGGTATTATGGGAATATGACGAAGAACCTTTCGAGGCACCCTTTTTATTACTTGATCGGCTCGATATCTACTGATAATACATTGCAAAGATTTTGTTTTGGAAGCATGTTGTCCATAATATATAATATGATCATTAGGACATGCATCTATAGTTTGATAATCCATTCCAATGTATTTCATAATGGCATTCAAACCTCAATATGTGCGAGGTAAAATATTTGACGATGGTAACAATAAATCACCTAACAATCTACAACATAACAAATAACTAGTTAATGTAAAGAATATTAATCGTAAAAATTTCATTCTTATTTTAAACATTAATTAACATTAAAAAAAGAGAGAAAAAAATCAACATTTATGTATAATATGAGATGAAACATATTACATACCTTAAGATCTGTGTCATACAAGTGTTCCAAAAATTATTGATAACCTTTAACTTCACTAGCAACAATGTAGCAGAGAGAAGATTTGCTCTTGATTCTTCATAAAGTCATTTATTTTCCTTTTCTAATAGAGGTTCATCATAAATACCATCACTTTCCCCATCCTCATCCGGCTGCAAAAACAAATATTGGATCATTTGATCTATCCCATCATCTTCTTCCATGGGATCATTAACTTGATGTGTCCCATCATCTTCTTCCATGAGATCCTCATTTTCTTGGTCATGTTCCTCAGCTTGTACAACATCATTTATACTACTACTTGATTAAATATTCTATGGAGAGCTAGAGGGAAACTTTAACTTTATAATTACAAACAACCATGCAAAATTAGTGTGTACTATAAAAAACATCCAAACAATATATATACATATATAATTTTATATAAAATTGACAATATAAAAACAAATAATGAATATATAGCTAATTACCATGGGACAATATTCATTTGACCTGTCATCAATGTGCCCATATTTTCTACAATGTTTTGTAGTTGTTTCTATTAAAATTCTTACGGGACGTATGAGGCAACATTTTTTGCAAGGGAAATAACATCTACCATCACCCTTTTCACCTGCTTTACCTTTTTCCCCACCTCTAATTATATTTTGTGACATTCTTCTGCACAACTTCCACAAAAAAATACCCTTTTGGAACTGTCATTGTTATAGCAAGATTGGATCAACATATTTAAATCGTAAAATATTTATAGGTCAGTGTCGTCGCAATTGCGATGAACAGTGAAAAATAAATATAACAAATAAGTAGTTATATTTAGGTCACTTTGTCAAAGAGTATAACGATTATAATGGTCATATCATCGCTCTTGCGATGAAAGTTGACCAAATAAATTTAGACTTTCTCAAATAGTATAATGGTCAATATGGATAGTGTCAAAGAGTGTGACGGTCAATAGTGAACGTCGCACTTGTGAGGAATACACATGTTTGTCGAAAGAAATACGATAGTCCAATATCTTCATGATCGTCGTAAAACAGAGGAAAGTTTGATTCCATCGAGAGAGCCATGAATACGGTTTGTGTAACATCCCCAACAACCCACAGGCTGGGGCATGCTACGTTCAAGCCCGTCCTTGGACTTCTTTCTCTTATGATACCTTTTTTTTAAATTTACGGATGCATAAAAGAAAAGACTTTAACGACATGCACAACAATAGTCAACAAGCATGCATAGTCTAAATATTCAATTAAACGATAATTAAATATACAACAAAAATACATTCATATACATGTAAATGATACGATAACAGAGAACACTTATCTTTATAAAAAGGTGACACCAACTGGCTGCAAACTAAGGATGTTCCACCCAACTGTAGACACCACTACTCTAAATCTCAACAATAGTGTCACCCACGAGCTAGGGCTATGATTCCACAAGGACAGTTCTAGAGTGTACTTGAGTTCCCAAACTAGTCAGATCTCAAGCTCTCACGAGTTTCCCAACACCCACAACAATCCAAGTACCGATCTCTCGTGTACCTAGCTTGTACCGCCCCAAGAAAATGGACCTCCACCCTTATCTACCACACAGTTCCTCGGGAAATCCCTCTACTTTATTTTAGGGCCTCCAACACAACTGGTCCAGAATCTCAAAGATGTAACTCTTAGGACACGCAGTTGTGAGAAAAACAGGGCACATGCCAATGCATCTCATAAATGTAGGCCCCGGGTCATGACTGGATTTGCACCAACGACCATTCCAGCCAACTATCATGTGGTTAATTCTTTAGCAGTTCGGTTCCCTTTCCCAATCCAAGACATAGGTGAGGATGGATCAATGGATGGGTAAGTGAGTGCATGGAAGTGCATGAGGGAAATGAATGAACTTACAGGAAATCAACAAACAAGTCATCGGTCCCACGACCAATGACCAATGATCATCGACCCCCAGCCCACAACCAACAACCAACCCCATAATCAGACTAGGGATGGGTTTAAGTATTTTCGTGGGGAAATCAAAAACCTCCAGGCCTTCCGTAAGAATCTCACGTAATCGATCCCCTCCTTCAAACAAAAAAGGAAATTAAAATAGGAATAAACACTTATGCCCCAAAGCCCCCTCTCTTGTGGAATCATAGCCCCTTATAACTCTAGTCCTTGTCTGTTAATGCAGGAGCATCTCTCCCCGTCAGCCAGCTAGCCAGCCAACCACGTCGAGTGCATGCATTCAAAGCTAAAGAGAGAGGCGCAGCCTTATTTGAATTTGAAATTGAATGTAATTAAT
>SNQJ01S0015805.1:83799-93865 GCA_010110895.2 Picea sitchensis
ATATAAATCCAGATCACTTGCGAGCAAGTGTCCTCAAAGAATAAGGTTGGTATGCGCATCAGAGAGGGATGTTACACTAGACAGCCCATTCAATGCAATTGAATAGGGTAGGTAGATCTGGAGGGAAGCGCTCTAAGAGCCCCCTCAGGTAAAAGAGATTTTCAGATCTCATTTTTGGTAGTTAGATAGGAGAGAAGATAGCTAAATGAGTAGAGGTTGAGGAGAGCCAGAGAGAGTTCAGGAACACCATTGTAGTTTCAGGCATTTGAAATTGTTAATATAAATAGAAGCAGTTTTTCATGCATGAATTCTGTGTTATGTGGATGTATGTGTGTGTTCTTCATATGTTGCGAATGTATTTTATGGTTGTACATTTGCAGGTTGTTTTGATTTCAGGGTTGATGGTCTTTGAGGCTTCACACTAGGAGGGTGTGACAGAACGTTGCGAGTTCTAAGAGCTGTGCACAAAGGATGCACTTCTGAACACTGCGGGGTTCAGACAAAGGCGTGCTGAGGCACAAGAGCTGAAATCAACAACTCAGGAGGAATACCTCAAGGTTGTTGAATACCTTGGAGGTAAGGCTGTGTTGGAGAAGACACAGTTGTAGACAGAATCTCTGAGGGATTTTGTAAAGCTCTGCTAGGTGGGCATTGATCAAGTGCATAGGTGCACAGGGAAAGAGACAGAACTGTTGAACCTTATGTGGGAAAAGGTATAGCTCTGCCAAGTGGGCATTGAGATTGTGTGCAGATAGGCACAGGGAAGAAAAGAGAACTCTTTTGAGTTATGGAATTCAGGGAAGAATCCATTGAGGGATCTTCGCAGGGTTGCTGAACACCCTGAAAGACTCAGAAATCAGGCTGCTTGAGCAGAGACACCGCCAGGAGGGAATTGTATTCTCCATTTGTGGGAGGAGGAGAAAGAAGGACAAAATCCCTTAGGGGTATGAGGGTTTGCAAAATCTCAGGAGGGCCAGCACCAACGTGTGCATGAGGAGAATCTGCAAGGAGTGCAAAAGTTGAAGAATCCTCCAAGGATTCAAAGATAGAAGCTCAGGAGGGCCAGCAATCTCATATGCGCAACGAAGCTCAGAGTCGAAGAGTTCATAGAGGAGAGAAGAAGCAAAGGTCGAGGCCTTTGAGGAGTTTGAAGTTTTCTCCTAAGTTTGGGAGGAAAGCGCACAGAAGCCTAGTAGGAGCAGCAGCAGCCGTCGGATCAGCGGAGAGAAGAAGGTCTGGACCGTTGGTTTCTATGTCCAAGAGGAGCCTACAGAAGGAGGAGACTATTAGCCGTGGGATCGGGAGAAGATGGTCAGAGTTTAGCCTGTGGAGGAATGCAGGGAAGGAGAACAGATCTGAACTGTTAGATCTGGTTCAGGATCACCGAAAACCGTCGGATCTGCAGGAGTTGCAAAGGAATTAAGTCCTCATGGATAGGAGGAGAAATCCCGACAAGAGGAGGAGCCATTGTCATATCGACACTCGGGAAATAGAGATTCTCGAGGTCATGTAAATTGAGACATCACAAGTCTCGAAACACCAGGAGGGTCTCGACCATCCGTTGGTGGAGACACATGGCGGAGATCGAGCGATCGTCGGCATATTCAGCATCGGGAAATTAGAGTTCCCGAGGACGAAGGAGTGGGGACATCGAAAGTCTCGAAATCCCAGAGGAATCGGGACCGTACATCTGGAAGGATGCGTGGCAGCGATCAGCGTCATCGGGAAAAGTCCCGACAAGGAAGCCATCCATCGATGTTTGGTTCATCAGGATATCGGAGATCCCGGTGACAAGTTGTTTGTACACTTTGGAATCACGAAATACGATACCCCAATGAGTGGGAGCCAGCTGTCAGCACAACAGAGGAGGAGGACAGTGCCATTATGAGGGGCCAGCTGTTAGCAGATTAGAGAGTCGGGATTCAAGGAATCGGGAATCCCATGAGCAAATGCTCTTTGACATTTGAAACCCCGTAGCCTCGACGGGAGACAGGACTATGGTCATATGGATAATGGACATATTGGCTAGGAGCTAGCTAGGGGAGCTAACACGTGAAGGGAGAGTCGGGATTCGAGGAATCGCGATTCCTGAGTACTATTGAATTTTGACATCGAAAACCCTGAAACCCTAACGAAGAGGTAAGACTGTGGTCACAGGGACAAGGTCGTATAGCCCAGGAGCCTAGCCAAGAGGGCTAGTGCGTAGTGAGCGCGTTAGGAATCGGAGGATCGTGGATCCAAAGGGCAAGTTCATTTTGGCATAGCAAAGTCCGAAATCCCGATAGGAGCCTATGACTGTGGTCATATTAAGGCAGGTCATGTGGACCAGCAGCACATCTAGGAGGGGCTGAGGAAAAGGGGTGCATCGGAAATTTGTCCCATCGGTGATCAGGGATTCGAGAGGACAGTAACTCTCGACATCAAGAGGGATGAAACCCCGAAACCCGATATTGAGTCGGGGAAGATCACGGTTGAGTGCAGAAAAGTCGTGTAGGTGAATGAAGGACCTGTGTATCGGGTTTTCATCAGGGATTCCAGCAGGGAATCAGAAGAGCCAATTCGGTTCATGAATGAGTGAGTGAGAATGATCCTGAGAGCGAGTGTAGGAGGCTACTCGTGCCTGCGTCAAGTGGTATCAGAGCAGGGACTCTGTTTTTATATTTCAAGAAGAGGAGAGAAGGTCAAAGAAGATAGAGCGTTGGAGGACTCTGTGACGATTGTTTTCAGGAAGGAAGTAGTCGAAAAGATAGTCAGGAGGACTGTAGGATGAAGCTGGACACACTCAAGATGCAGAGTGACAGCAGAAGATTTTCTAGGAAGGCAAACAGAGGCAGCAACATGGCTACCGAAGGCCGTAGGTATGCTGGGAGGAGAGAGTTATGGAGCCAAGAGGACATGGATGAAGAGATCGCATATATAAAGAGAGAATTAGCAAGGCTCGAACTGAAGCTACGACAGGATAAGAAGATGGTTCAGGTATGTGAGCCGGAGACTAGGGAAAGTATCAATGATTTGGAAAATGAATTGGGATCAGCTGATGATCTCAAGCACTGCTAGGAGGTCAGATATGAAATTCCAAATTGCCAAGAGGGAAATGAATTGAGATCACTGCGGGATCTCACGGACTGTCAGGAGGACAGCCAGGAAATTTCACATTGCCAGTTGGGCAATGAGATGAGGTCACTACGGGATCTCACAGTCTGCCAGGAGGGCAGCAAAAGGGTTCTAGTTTTCCAGGTGGGCAAGGAAATAGAGATGGAGTTAGTTGATTCCACAGACTGCCAGGAGGGCAGCGGAAGAATCTCATATTGCCAGGTGGGCAGAGATGAGAATTTGAGACCATCTGAAGGTCTCATGGACTCAGAGATGAGTTCAATTCAGCAATGAGTGTTGATGAAGATGGGATCGGTTGATCTCATAGTCTGCCAGGGAAGTAGCAAAAGCATGCCATATTGCCAGGTGGGCAGGGATGAGCAGGTGAATTTTGATCAGTCTGAGGAGCTAACCGAGCAGATGAGACTGTCTGAGGGTCTCATAGATTCAGAGATGGATTTAAATCGGCAGGTGTAGCTGAAAGAGGAGGAAGATATGAGAAATCTTCTAATTATTGGGGGAATTATAATATAACTACCATTTGTCGAGGAGGAGGAAAAGGCCTGTGTTGTAGATGATGCAGCAACAACAGAAGAACAGTCACAGCTGACGATGACTGTCATAGAAGAAAAAGAATTGGAGTAGGTGTTTGATACTGCCCAAGCACAAGAAGAAGCAGACGAAGGGGAGAATGGGCATTCAGAGGAATGTCTCAACATATTCAGCCCAGAAGCTATAGCGTTGAAGCTAACAACAAAAGAAGCAGAAGGAGAAGACGAGCATTCTGAGGAATGGCTCGATATTTTCAGCCAAGAGACTGAAAGGACTGCAACATGGGAGGTTGCAGAAGCAGAGGAAGAAGAGGCAGACAACATTTGTTTTTCTGATCTATGGGAACAGGTTGAAGCCCTAGAAGAGAGGGTAAAAGTGCAGAGCATGCACATCCAACAAGTGAAGTTGGAAACGAATGAAGGAGGCATGGGAGATCATGGTGATATTCTCATGTGCGAAAACGTTTTGTAGCTGAGGAGACTGCATGAACAAAACCATCCACTAGAGAAGCTGGACGAAGTGATCGAAGAGATTATGGAGCTGATGATATGATCAGCAGAGACTGCCAGCGAGGAGAGGCTGAGCAGAAGAGCAGCAGCAGCAGCAGCGCAAAAGAAGCAGCATCAGCAAGATGGAGCAGATGAACAGCTCCAAAGGATGATTTGGGATCCAGGAGGATTCCAACCGCTTAGAGGGGAAGCGCATGAGCTGGAGCTCATTATTTTGCAGCTGAGGAGTTTGATGCAGGAGAATCTCTCCACGTCAGCTAGCTATCCAGCCAGCCACGTCGAGCGTGTGCATTCAAATCTAAAGAGAGAGGTGCAACCTCATTTGAATTTGAAATTGAATGTAATTAATGTCTAGGCTGGTGATCCATAGAAGTCGTGCCTTTGTGCAGGCATTAGGTAGATCGGCCTTTAATGTGTGTAATGGCTAAGATCTATATCCGATAGCGGACTAGACAGCCCATTCAATGCAATTGAATAGGGTAGGTAGATCTGGAGGGAAGCTCTCTAAGAGCCCCCTCAGGTAAAAGAGATTTTCAGATCTCATTTTTGGTAGTTAGATAGGAGAGAAGAGAGCTAGATGAGTAGAGGTTGAGGAGAGCCAGAGAGAGTTCAGGAACACCATTGTAGTTTCATGCATTTTCCATTGTTAATATAAAGAGAAGAAATTTTTCCTGCATGAATTCTGTGTTATGTGGATGTCTGTGTGTGTTCTTCATATGTTGTGAATGTTTTCTGTGGTTGTACATTTTCAGGTTGTCTTGATTTCAGGGTTGAATGTCTTTGAGGCTTCACACCAGGAGGGTTTGACAGAACATTGTGGGTTCTAAGAGCTGTGCACAGAGGATGCACTTATGAACACTGCAGGGTTCAGACAAAGGCGTGCTGAGGCACAAGAGCTGAAATCAACAACTCGGGAGGAAGACCTGAAGGTTGTTGAATACCTTGGAGGTAAGCTTGTGTTGGAGAAGACACAGTTGTAGATAGAATCTATGAGGGATTATGTAAAGCGCTGCCAGGTGGGAATTGAGCGAGTGCATAGGTGCACAGGGAAAGAGACAGAACTGCTAAACGTTCTGTGGGAAAAGGAATAGCTCTACCAAGTGGGCATTGAGATCGTGTGCAGATAGGCACAGGGAAGAGAAGAGAACTCTTTTGAGTTCTGGAATTCAGGGAGGAATCCATTGACGGATCTTCATAGGGTTGATGAACACCCTGAAAGACTCAGAAATCAGGTTGCTTAAGCAAAGACACCGCCAGGAGGGCATTATATTCTCCATTTGTGGGAGGAGGAGAAAAAAGGACAAAAGCCCTTAGGGGTCTGAGGGTTTGCAGAAGCTTAGGAGGGACAGCACCAGCGTGTGCATGAGCAGACTCTGCAAAGAGTGAAAAATTTGAAGAATCCTCCAAGTATTCAAAGATAGAAGCTCAGGAGGGCCAACGATCTCATATGCACAGCAAAGCTCAGAGTCGAAGAGTTCACAGAGGAGAGAAGAAGAAAAGGTCGAGGCCTTTGAGGAGTTTGAATTTTTCTCCCAAGTTTGGGAGGAAAGCGCACAGAAGCCTAGGAGGAGCAGCAGTAGTCATCGGATCGGTGGAGAGAAGAAGGTCTGGACCATTGGTTTCTACGTCCAGGAGGATCTCAAGAGGAGCCTACAGAAGGAGGAGACCATCAGCCATGGGATTGGGAGAAGATGGTCAGAGTTTAGCCTCTAGAGGAATGCAGGGAAGGAGAACGGATCTGAACTGTTAGATCTGGTTCAGGATCACCGACAGTCGTCGGATCTGCAGGAGTTGCGAAGGAATTAAGTCCTCATGGACAGGAGCAGAAATCCCAACAAAAGGTGGAGCCATCGACATATCGTCACTTGGGAAATCGGGATTCTCGAGGTCATGTAAATTGAGACATCACAAGTCTCGAAACACTGGGAGTATCTAGACCGTTCGTTGGTGGAGACATGTGGCGGAGATCGAGCGATCTTCGGCATATTCGACATCGGGAAATCAGAGTTCCTGAGGACGAAGGAGTGGGGACATCGAAAGTATTGAAATCCCGGAGGAATTGGGACCGTCCATCTAGAAGGATGCGTGGCAGTGATCAGCGTCATCGGGAAAAGTCTCAACAAGGAAGCCATCCATCGGTGTTTGGTTCATCGGGATATCGGAGATCCCAGTGACAAGTTGTTTGTACACTTTGGAATCACGAAACGCGAAACCCCGATGAGTGGAAGCCAGCTGTCATCACAACAGAGGAGGAGGACAATGCCATTGTGAGGGGCCAGCTGTCAGCATATTAGAGAGTCGAGATTCGAGAAATCGGGAATACCGTGAGCAAATTCTCTTTGACATTTGAAACCTCGTAGCCCCGATGGGAGACAGGACTATGGTCATGGGGATAATGGTCATATTGGCCAGGAGCTAGCTAGGGGAGCTAACGCGTGAAGGGCGAGTTGGGATTTGAGGAATTGTGATTCCTAAGGACTATTTCATTTTGACATCGAAAACCCTGAAACCCCAATGAAGAGGTAAGGCTGTGGTCACGGGGACAAGGTCATATAGGCCAAGAGCCTAGCCAGGAGGGCTAGTGTGTAACGAGCGCGTCGGGAATCGAAGGATCATGGATCCAAAGGGCAAGTGCATTTTGGCATAGAAAAGTCCGAAATCCCGTTAGGAGCCTATGACTGTGGTCATATGAAGGCAGGTCATGTGGACTAGCAGCACAGCTAGGAGGGGTTGAGGAAAAGGGGTGCATCGGAAATTTGTCCCATCGGTGATCGGGGATTCGAGAGGACAGTGGCTCTCAACATCAAGAGGGAAGAAACCCCGAAACCTGATATTGAGTCGGGGAAGATCACGGTGGAGTGCAGAAAAGCTGTGTAGGTGAATGAAGGACCTGTGTATCGAGTTTTCATCAGGGATTCCAGTAGGGAATCGAAAGAGCCAATTCGGCTCATGAATGAGTGAATGAGAATGATCCTGAGAGCGGGTGTCGGAGGCTACTCGTGCCTGCGTCATCTGTCTAGCAGCCAGTGATGTATTTATTATTGATAATAATAAAAACATTACATGTCTTAGGCACACTGGCCTTTTAATAATTGTTTAGGCACTTTGGCCTCCCAGCATTGTAAAAATACATTATTTAAAATGGGGGTTCAAAACATGGGGTGTTACATCCCCTCCCCCTTATTTTGGCATCGTCCTTAGTGCATATACAAAATAGAGATCAAAATCTCAAATTTATTCAAAATGTTGTAGGTACTTAGCCTGCATAGCATTTTCATTCTCCCAGGTAGCATCTTCAAGACCATAGCAGGTCCACTAAACTTTTAACCGCTCTATAATTCGATTCCGGAGAATGTTTACCATTTTTTCCAATACCCACACTGGCTGACCCTAAACATATCCCTCTATATCTACCTGAATCAGACACCAATCAATAACATGGCTAGGATCATGTACATATTTCTTTAGTAAAGAGACATGAAATACATCATGCACATTCATGGAAGAAGGAAATGCAAACATGTATGCAACTAGCCCTATTCTGTCCAATATTTCAAATGGACCACAGAATTTGGCTACCAGCTTTGTACAACTACCCAATTTCAAAGAGATTTTCTTGGGTTTCACTTTCAAAAGTACATTCTCCCCTACTTTAAATTCTATAGCTATCATGTTCTTGTCTACATAAACTTTCTGTCTATCATGAGTTGCCTTTAAATTCTTCTTGATCTTGACCACCTGGTCTTCCATGTCCTTGAGAAACTCCAACCCAAGTACCACTATATATGTTGGGTTGTCCCAGATTACTGGAGTATCACATTTCCTACCATATAATGCTTCAAATTGGCTCAGTATCAATGAATCTTGATTCCCATTATTATATGCAAACTGAACAAAGTGTAAGTAATCTTCCCACTTAGATGGATTATCCATCAGATACATTCTCAACATGTCTTCAGTTATTCGATTGACTCTCTCTATTTTTCCATCTGTCTAGGGATGATATGATGTGCTAAAGTTTAGATTTGTGCCAAATCCATTAAAAAATCCCCTCCAAAAATTGGAGGTAAACTTTGTATCTCTGTCTGAGACAATTGTTGTAGATATCCTATTCAACCTAGCAATTTTCTTCATGAAAATGTCTGCATTATTAGCCACTGTATGCGTTGTCTTCATAGGAACAAAATGAGAAGCCTTTGTTAATTTTTCAAACACCACCATGATTAAATCATGTTTCTTATTTGTTATGGGTAATCCTATGATGAAATCCATTGTGATCACTTCCCATTTCTTCTCTAGGATTGGCAATGGTTGCAACAAACCCACTAGGTTCCTATGCTCAGCCTTCACCTTCTGACATTCCATACATAGAGTGATGTAATAAGAAACATCCTTCTTCATTCCCGGCCAAAATAACTGGCTTCTTACTACTTTAAATTTTTTCTGGTAACCAGGATGTACAGCATAAGAAACATCATGCATTTCCTCTAGTACCAAATTCCTTAGTTCTCCAGAACTAAGAACATAGATTCTATTTTTATGCATGAGTAGTATGTCTTCCTTTATCTCATACTCCTTTATTTTCTTCTGTACATCTCCCTGCTATAAGTTTTCCTTTACCTATAGGTAATGTTGGTTTGTAACAAGATCATCTAAAATTCTTCTCTTCAAGTCTGACTGATGCATATTGACAATAGTAGCATGCATGATATACACTCTTCTACTAAGTGCATCGACAACTTTATTCTCCTTTCCCTTGATATGATTAATATCGAAATCATATTCACTTAGAAATTCCATCCATCTTTTTTTCCTGGAATTCAAGGTCAACTATTCAAAAATATACTTCAGGTCAATGTGGTTTGTCCTTAATTTGAATTTCTTCACATGAGATAATTATTGGGTATGTGTTATATTCTTTGCATGTGTGTGTGTGGGTGCGTCAGATATGAAAACTGCATCTAACGATCCCTCTAGTAGTTCCCTTTGTGTCGTGTGCATCGAGAACTTTCCTGGGGGGGTCCCAAGGGGGGGTAGGTATGCCCCCCATGGTTACGCGTAGCATTTGGAAATGGGCAGTAGCCTTGGACAACAACCCCAATTTTTTTTTTTGGCGGCTTTTTCCATTTTTAGTGGTTTTGTAAATTAATCCTGGATTAAGGGATTAGGGTTTTGGTATCTATGGAATACCTAAAAAAATTGTATATATATTATGTGGTGAATGGTGAAATTCGATATAATGAATATAAGAAAGGTTTCCCCAGTCGAGGGTTTCCGATATAAAATCTTTGTGTACTTTGTGTATGAGCCATTGATTGAATTATGTTTTTCTTAAGAATATATATGCATTGATTTACTTCACACATTTAAAACTTACATGTGGTATCAGAGCTCATTTTTGGCTTCAGAGGGACACCTTTGTTGTTGAGGGTTTGTCTCGGTCTTGATAGATCAACTTTATCTTGGGTCTATGATAAACCTAGGTTTAGTGGGAGATTTTGCAGTGGAGATTTGAGTATAGAAAGGGGAATGGCGATCTAATCTATAATCGAGATAGAGAAGTTCAACGGTAAAAAACTTTGAGCTATGGAAGCTTAATATGGAGGACCTTCTTGTAGACAAAGAACAATGGATCATTGTGGATCCTGGTACACAGCCTACTGGTACACTTTTTACTAGCACATAGGCTATTGGTACACAACCTACTAGTACACAAACTACTAGTACACCAGCTATTGGTATGTCGAAGGAAGATTGGGAGAAGTTGGGCATAAGAGAAAGGAGTACTATTCGAATCTACCTGGAAGATTCGGTTTTGTTGAATGTATCGAGAGAATCTACACCCAAGGAACTATGGGATAATTTGGGGAATTTGTATCAATCAAAGTCCCTGGTAAACAAGTTGTTTCTTC
>SNQJ01S0015805.1:93915-160052 GCA_010110895.2 Picea sitchensis
AAACAAGTTGTTTCTTCGAAATAAGTTGTATCATCTTAGGATGGAAGATGGAGATTCTGTGACAGAACATCTAAATGCCTTTAATACTCTTGTAAGTCAACTTGCCTCTCTTAATATTATGATTGCAGAAGAAGATAAGTGTAGTACTTTGTTATGTTCTTTTCCAGACTCTTGGGATAATTTGGTTGTAGCAATTGGTAGTAGAACTCAATCTACATTGAAGTATGATGATCTATTTTCATCCTTTTTATCTAAAGAGATGAGGCAGAAAAGCATGGATAGTCATAGCACAGATGCTTTATTTGTAAGAGGTCGTACCCAAGACATGAATCCTGGTAAACCTTCAGGGGGAGATCTAAATCTACAGGTAGATCTAAGTCTCTAGTAAAATCTTTGAGGAAATGTTGGAAGTGTGGTAAAACAGGGAATTATAAGAAAGATTGCTATTATAAGAAGGTTGATAAACCAAAGGGATCCGATAGTACCTCTTCCATAGAGGCGGAAACCTCCACTGAAGAAGGAGGTGATGTTTACCTGGCATCTACAAGTACACATACAAACCGTTATGTATGGTTGATTGACTCAGGTGCGTCATACCATATGACTCCTCACAAGGAGTCGTTCTATGAATATGAAAAATACGATGGTGGTGATGTATTCCTAGGAGATGAATCGATGTCAAAAATATTGGGATGTGGAAGGGTTAAGTTACTGCTAAAATATGGAAGGATTATAACTCTCCTTAGGCTTCTACAAATTCCAAGAATATCTAGGAGCCTAATATTTGTAAGCAAGATGGATGATGCAGGAGTGGATACTGTATTTGGAAAGAACACTTGCAAGATGGTAAGAGGAGCAATGGTGTTGATGAGGGGAGTTCAGTGTGGAAATATGTACAAGTTGATGGGAATAACTTATACTAATGGGTGTAATAGTTTTGTTGTCCCTGAATAGAGAAATAAATAAGACAAGACCAATATTGTCCTTGGAAAGAAGACCATGTTGTGGCATCAAAGACTGAGACATATTGGAGAAAAGGGCCTTAGAACACTACACGGTAAAGGTATGGTTGAAGCTATGTCTAATTTCACTCTGGATTTTGATTTATGTGAACATTTCATATATGGTAAACGAAATCGAGTAGATTCTCATCTGGTGCTACAAGAGAAAAGGGGATCTTAGAGTTGATACACAATGATGTGTTTGGACCTGTTCCTATTCCATCCCTAGGTAAATATGTGTATTATGTTTCATTCATAGATTATTTTTCAAGAAACACATGCATTTATTTTCTTAGAAATAAATCTGAGGTATTTGATAAATTTAAAGAGTTTAAGGCTCTGGTAGAAAACTAGACAGAGAAGAAAATAAAGGTATTGAGAATAGATAATGGTGGAGAATTCTGCAGAAATGAATTCGAAGAATTTTGAACGAAGTGTGGTATAGAAAGGCAGGATAATACTCCATACACTCCTCAGCAAAATGGAGTTGCAGAAAGGATGAACAGGACACTGATGGAAAAAGCAAGGAGCATGCCCAACGATGTCGGGTTAGGACAAGAATTCTAGGTAGAGGTAGTGGGTACAACATGTTACTTGGTCAATCGATCACCTTCATCAGTGTTGGATGATAAAACTCCACACGAGGTATGTTCTAGAAATAAGCCCTCTCTTCAACATCTTAGAGTTTTTTATTGTGATTCTTATGTACATGTTCCAAAAGAAAATAGGAGTAAGCTGGATAAAAAGGATGAAAAGTGTATCTTTATTGTGTTCAGGATAAACCAAGAAGACTGTTTACAGTCAAGATGTTGTGTTCAGAGAGGTAAAATATGTGTCCAAACAGGAATTCTTACTAACGCAAGACGAACCTGATACAATAGAGCTTGAGTTGGATGATGCAAAATCTGAATCATCTTAAGAAGAGGAAGCAGAAGAAGAAGAAGAATAACCTCATACCCCAGTATTGATGAGATCAGTGAGAGATAAAAGGCAACTAGAAAGGTATAGTCCGCCTAATTTCCGTTCTAATTTTTCTTTATCTATTGCTGATGATGATCCCATAACTATCAGGGAAGCAGTGAATTCAGAGCATAGTAAACTCTAGAAGAAGGCTGTGGTTGAAGAAATGGATTCCTTGGATAAGAATGAGGCATGGGATATAGTTGAGTTGCTAGCTGGAAGAAAATCTATTTGTAGCAAATAGTTGTTTAAGAAGAAGTTTAATGCACAAGGTAAAGTGGAGAAATACAAAGCTCGGTTAGTAGCAAAAGGTTATTCCCAGGTAGAGGGAATTGATTTTTGTGAGATTTTTTCTCTTGTTGCTAAGTTAACTTCTATTAGATTTCTTTTATCTATTGCTACTACTTTTGATATTGAAGTGGAACAAATGGATGTGAAGACATCATTCCTACATGGGGATCTGGAAGAATAAATATACATGAAGCAGCCATAAGGATTTATAGTGAAGGGAAAGAAAGAGCTGGTCTGTAAGCTAAATAAGTCACTATATGGTTTGAAGCAATCACCTAGGATGTGGTACCAAAAGTTTGACATATACATCCTTGGATTGGGATTTGTAAGAAGCAGGGATGATCTCTATGTATATTCCAAGAAGGTTGATAATCACTTCATTTATGTAGTGTTGTATGTTGATGACATATTGTTGGTAGGAAATATCATGGATGTTTTCAAGGAGGTGAAATCGCAACTATCCTCCAAATTTGACATGAAGGATCTCGATGCTGTTAACTTCATTCTGGGAATGGAGATTAAAAGAGATCGTGCAAACAAGAAACTCTTGTTGAATCAGAGAAAATATCTTGAGATGATATTGTAGAGGTTTAATATGCATGGAAGTAAAACGATCAAGGTTCCTATTCCTATAGGTGTAAATTTATCTGCAGATCAATGTCCCAAGGCATGGGAAGAATAAGAGGACATGTCCCATGTTCCATATGCCAGTGCATTTTGCAGTTTGATTTATGAAATGGTTTGTACTAGACCGGACATTGCACATGAAGTGGGAGTTTTGAGAAAGGATATGTCAAAACTAGGGAAGGAGCATTGGACAAAAGTAAAGAGGGTCTTCAGGTATCTTCGTGGCACTACCAGTTATGGATTGTGCTACCAAGGAAGACCAGGATTGGACAGAGTGGTGTACATACATGGATTTTTTGATGCAGACTAGGCTGGAGATATGGATTGAAAAAGATCTACAAGTGGGTATGTGTTTAACCTATTTGGGGGAGAAATGAGTTGGATGAGAAAAAGACAGGTTGTAGTGGCACTCTCAACTACAAAAGCTGACTACATGGCATCCACTCATGCAAGAAAGGAAGCAATATGGTTACAAAGATTCTTTTCAGGTATTGGGTTGGTACAAAAATTAGTGAGATTAGATTGTGACATTCAAAGTGCAATCTTCTTGGAAAAGAACCCAGCTTATCATTCAAAGAAAAAGCATACAGATGTTCAATATCACTTTGTGAGAGACGTGGTTGAGGAAAAGAAGGTGTTGCTGGAAAAGGTTGACACTTTGAAGAATGTTGCAGATTCATTGACAAAGTCTATGAGCACAGAAAATTTCTCCTGGTGTAGAGTAACAATGAGCATTATTGGCCTGTATTGTTGACTATATAATCCCCTGGACCCCTGGATGCAAATAAAACAACAAGTGGGAGAATGTTGGGTATGTGTTATATTCTTTGGATGTGTCTGTGTGGGCGCGTCAGATATGACAACTACATGTGATGATCCCTCTAGTAGTTTCATGTGTGTCGTGTGAGCCAGACGCTTTCCTAGGGGGGTTCGGGGGGGGCAGGTATGCCCCCCTTAGTTATGCGCAGTGTTCAGGGCAGTGCACCAAAATGTTTTTTGGGTGGTTTTTGCTATTTTTAGCAATTTTTTAAATTAATACCAGATTAAGGGATTAGGGTTTGAGTATTTATGGAATACCTAAAAAAATTGTATATATATTGTATGGTGAATGGTGAAATTCGATATAATGAATATAAGAAAGGTTTTCCTGTTTGAGGGTTTTCGGTATAAAATCTCTGTGTACTATTTGTATGAGCCATTGATTAAATTATGTTTTGCTTAAGAATCTATATGCATTGCTTTACTTCACAGGTTTAAAACTTACAATAATTCCTCCACATCATCAAGGCATGAACAATGGTAGCAAGTTCCAAGTCATGGGTGGCATACTTCCTCTCATGTTCCTTAGGCTTTCTGGACTCATATCCAATGACATGTCCATTTTTCATGAGGACTCCCCCAAGTCCTTCCTTACATGTGTCTATACATACCACAAAACTTTCATTTGGGTCAGCAATCTTTAACACAAGTGCACTAGTAAGTAATTCCTTCAACATATTAAAATTATTTTCACACTTGNTGAGTGTCCATTCAAATTTAGTTCCCTTCTTTTGCAAAGAAGTGATGAGATGCAAAATATTAGAGAACCCTACAATGAACCTTCTTTAGTAACCAGCTAATGCCATAAAATATCTGACATCTGACACATTTCTGGGTGTTGGTCATCCTCTAATGGCTTCGATCTTCTCTGGATCTACTGCTATGCCCTGCTCTAAGATAATGTGTCCCAAGTAATGGATTTTCTTTTGATAAAAATAACACTTACTCAACTGGGCATACAACTAATGTTCTCTCAGAATTTTCAATACCATTCTTAAGTGATCTTCACGCTCCTCTTCAGACTTAGAATAGATAAGTATGTCATTCATGAATACTATGACAAGCTTATCCAAATAATTCCTGAATATGCCATTCATTAAGAGCATGAAGACAATCGGTGCATTGGTCAGTCCAAATGGCACCGCTACAAATTCATAATGCCCATACCTGGCCCTAAAGGTTGTTTTATGAATGTCTTCTTCCTTGATTTTTACCTGATGGTATCCTACCCTTAGGTCATTTTTTAAAAATATCTTTGCTCCTCTTAGCTGCTCAAAGAGGTCATCAATTTGGGGTAGAGGATACTTGTTCTTTATAGTGTACTTGTTCAGCTATCGAAAGTCAATACACAGCCTCAAGGTTCCATCCTTATTTTTGACAAAAAGTACCGATGCTCCCTAAGGTGAAACACTTGGACATATGTACCCTTTCTTCAACAATTCCTCCAACTGCATTTGTTATTATTTTAACTCTGGTGTGCTCATTCTGTAAGGTGTTTTTGACACTAGGGTAGCTCCTGTCACTAAATCAATTGAGAATTATATCTCCCTTCTTGGTGGAAATCTAGGTATTTATTAGAATACGTATTCAAATTCCTGTAGTACCGAGAATTCTTCAAGGCTTGACCCCTTGGTATTATCTTGATCCTCCACATGAGATGCATACAATTGTCATCCTTTCCTAAAACATATTTTTAGTTGTAAGGCTAAAATCTCCCTTATAGAGATGGGTCTTGGAACTCCTTTCACAGTGCTCTGTTTTCCATTTCCATCAAGACATGTAAATGTCTGGTTATAAAAATCTAGGACAACATGATTCTTGTCCAACCAATCCATTCCAAACAGAATATCATAATACCCCAATGGTATGATATTTATATCAATACCATTATTCATGCCATTAAGACTTATGGAACAACTTCTGACCATATCATGGATTCTTATTTTGGTTCCAGTGGTTAACTGAACCAAGATTGCTTTTCCAAGTTTACTTTTCTCCAAATGTAATCTATCCACTATCTTAGGATCAATGTATCAATGAATTTCTCATGAATCAATCAAAATAGAAATAGGTTGATTTATGATCTTACCTTCCACCTCAATCATATTGGACAGGTTGATTTAAAGATGCATGGATTCTTCCCATATATTCGATTGTTGCAGCCTCTTCGATGTTGTGCACAGTATTCACTCTGTCTTTTTTGTGTGGGAAATTATTGTATAGGTGATATTCCTTGCATCCACAACATTCGATTGGTTGTCTTCCCCTTTTTTCCAAGGAATCTTATTTATTGAAATCTCCCTTAGCATACTGATATTGATGATTTCTATTAGGCTCATTCCTATTGAAGGGAGGTTTGAATCCTTTCCTCCTCTGATTGAAATTTTCATTTTTATTTTCCTTCCAAGTTTTATGTAGGGATTATCTTCCATAGAATTTCTCATACAGGTAGTTATCCTTCTTGATGGCCTCAGTCAAGGTCTTGGGTTCATCATACTTGAGCTTTTCCTTATAAAAGGCTAGTAGTCCACTTATAAATCTATGTATTTTCACTTTCTCATCACCAATGAACCTGACATACTTTAACAATCCCAAGAAATTCTTGTCATGCTCTGCCATTGTCATGCTTCCCAACCTGAGTTCAAAGAAATCCTGCATTGTTTTGTCATATAAATTCTCTCAGAGGTACTCCTTATTGAAGTACTTATTGAACAACTTCCAAGTGATATACTTTCATTGACATGTTCCACTTGCTTCAGTTGGTCCCACCACATTGCATCTTTCCCATGTAAATGATAGGTGGCAATCTTGGCTTCCAGGTTGGATGAATAGTTATGAAACTGAAAATATCTCCTAAGACCTAGCAACCATGCTTCAACATCATCTTCCCTTTCTCTTTCACCCTCAAAGGATGGTGGCTTGAGCTTCCTCAACTTTCCTCGCAAACTATTTACCTCTTGTTTCCTTATTTGGTGTTTGACATGAGACACCTCTGGACTACTTATGGGATCTTCTGATTCATAAAACTTTCTTTCTAAGTAAGGAGGTGAGTGGTGTCCATCAACTCTGCTAACACTTCTAGAATAACCAACTCTTCCACAATCATCCCTTGTTTCATGGAACCTCCCTTCTTCCTCTTGTTTTGAGTTTGATCCCTTCTTCGTTTGTCTCTGCAACTGATGTATGCTCTATGAAATTTGATCATTTATCTAAATTTTCTCTCTCATCAGTCTCTCATTGTCTTCTTTATAGCTGTTCACTTCCATCTTTAGGCTTCTTACCATTTCTATTAATGTTTCCTTCTCTTCCTTTCCCTTGCGTCCATTGGAATCTATCTCTGCATTACC
The DNA here is from genome assembly GCA_010110895.2 of Picea sitchensis. NCBI lineage: Eukaryota > Viridiplantae > Streptophyta > Pinopsida > Pinales > Pinaceae > Picea > Picea sitchensis. The sequence continues at coordinate 100,961 of SNQJ01S0015805.1, forward strand.
AACTCTGGTAATATAGCCTTTAACTTCCTTATAATGACTGGAGGCTCCCTCTCTACCTTCCATTTCCCCAATGTGCATCCTGAGTTGATGTGTTTAGACCCCTTAACTCTGCAAAATGTGCAAGCAACCATTTTGTTAGAATTATGCATATGATAAACAAAATTGCCAAACCATGTTGCAGGTCTCTTTATTTATTTTTTCATGGAGATCATATCCCCATTCTCTGAAAATAACAGTGCCCTGTTATCCTTTGTTGACAAAAAATCTCATCCTACGCAGGTGCTTCCTTCAAACCACCTTCCCAGGTGACCATGACTAGAAATCGTGACTAATTCCTTCCTTAACACCTTTCTATCTTGAAGACAATCAATTCGGCCCTTATCCCTCCTTCCCTCAATTCTCAATCTTCATATGACCACGGCCATGACCCGGTGCTTAGACGAAAAATCGCTTGTCCAATGCTTTGGGACTTTGAAACTTTCAGCCAAGATAGGATCAACGGTCCTCGTCCTCTTTCATAATGAAGGATTGAGATCCACTTCGGGACTCCGCACTTCGGGACTCTCAACTTTCCTCACTTTCCTCCTCCCGGAATGCTTTTACTCATAGTTCATGATCTGCCAAGGGGTGTCCTCCCACAGATCAGCGGCTGTGAATCGCTTCAGCTCTTCGGGCTTCGAAAGTTTCAAACCTTCCTCCTGGACTTTATCCCGAAGTTCTTTCACCTGAAGTTGATGATCCTTCAGCGTGTGTTTTACGGAATCTATGGTTGATATGTACTATGACCTTCGGGAGTTTTTGGTCCAATTCAACCTATCACATATTTCCCCTCTGGAGTGCCCAGTCTTTAGACATCACGATCTGTCTCCACGTGGTCAAATGATGGAAGTTGACACATGGCCCAATCAGGCCAGTGACACTTGTCACGTTCTACCGACTTTTTGATACTCCAAATGCTCAAAAATTACTAATAGGTGGCACACATCCCATGTTTTCATGTCATCCTAGGTGATGTCCGTAGGCCATGTCACTTCGGAAATTTTGGGGTCCACATCACCTCCTAGTGACATCATCGTGCCCCACCACTTTGGCTCTTCGGGCTACGAGACTTAGGGAGTTTTCCATACTAGCACACTTCCAATTCCACCAAATTCCACATTCCCAAACTCGCCAATATGTCACCATGTATCCTCCTAGAACAGACGACTAAGATTCACGTCTGGTCTTCACCCAGAGTCCACATATTTATGCCATGTCTCTTTTTAATCTGATGACCGAGGCTTACTTTGGGTCTTCGAACTTTGGAAATCTCAAATTTCAAAACTTATATGGCCCCACTGGATTTTATCCGATGTCCTGTATCTGGTGACGTGTGGCTCTTGGAAGATCAAAGGTTGAGATCCTTTCGGGTGTTCGGGTTTCAAAAATCTCAAACTTCAATCCTCCTCGATGTACATGGGATTTTTCTGCGTGTCCTATTGAATTAGAGGATTGAGTCTTACTTCGGGCCTTCACCTAAAATCCACAGATTTACACCATGCCTCTTCTGGATCAGACGACCTAGATTCACCTCGGATGATCTGATGCTTGAGATTAACTTTGGATGATATGGAGACTGAGATCTATTTCATATGATCAAGCGATCAAGATTTACTTCAGCTCTCTAGGTCTCTGGGCTTTAGAAGTTTCAAATCTCAACTGAAAACCTCTCGATCATATTTCTCCATAGTTATTGATTTGCTGACATGTACCTCTTGGTGATCGACGGTTAGGATCTACTTCGGTTATACAGAGTTTCGATATTCGAGCCCTAAAATGTCACATCACTTACTGGATTTCAATTTGTAGGGGCATGCATCGACAGTTTGGGATAACCCTCTTTTAGCCCCATAATTCTCTCAATGATAACACATAACCCCTTGGTGAAATCGTGGTTTGGATTGCGGGACCGCCTTGGGAAATTATCTCCCATGCAACTTGGTTCCCCACAATGCCTCCTGTTTGTTGATCTCACTCTCCAATGGGATCTGATGGTAGTGACCTTAACCCTTGCTTCATTTTCATTAGACAACCCCTATTCACCTGTCTTGTGATCCAATGATCCTGGATCTCTCCAGATCCTATAGTTGCAATCGATTTCGAATTCGAAGGGGACAATCATGATCCTTCGAACCCCTTACATGGGTCTTTGATGTTATATATCCTACGTAGATTTAGCAACACCACTCCTCCCAAGATTTTCAACTGCATGGTTAGAGTTTGATCTCGACCCCGATACTCTGACCAACAGACCCAGACATATTGGCCTGGTGTTTCAACTAGAAGCTCTGAAACCATTATGTAACATCCCTAGCTACCCATAGGCTGGGGCATGCTTCCTTCAAGCCTGCCCTTGGAATTCTTTCTCTTACGATACCTTTTTTTTAAATTTAAGGATGCATAAAAGAAAAGACTTTAACGACATGCACAATAGTAGTCAACAAGCATGCATAGTCTAAAGATTCAATTAAATGATAATTAAATATACAACATAAATACATTCATATACATGTAAATGATACCATAATGACATCACTTATATTTATAAAAATATAACACCAACTGATTACAGACAAAGGACGTTCCACCCAACCGTAGACACCACTCCTCCAAATCTCAACAATAGTGTCATCCCCAACCCAGGGCTATGAATCCACAAGGACGGTTCCAGAGTGTACTTGGGTTCCCAAACTAGTCAACTCCCAAGCTCTCATAGATTTCCCAACACCCATAACAATCCAAGTACCCAACTCTCTTATACCTAGCCTGTACTACCCAAGAAAATGGACCTCCACCGTTCTCTGCCATGCAGTCCCTCAGGCAATCCCTCTCCTTTATTTTGGGGCCTCTAGCATAGATGGTCTGGAATATCAAATATGGAACTCTCAGGACTTGCAATTGTGAGAAAAAGGGCACAGTCCAACGCATATCAGACACGCAGGCCCCATGTCATGGCATGATTGCACCAACGACCATTCTAGCCAACTATCTCGTGGATAATTCTTCAACATTTCAGTTCCCTTTCCCAAGGAAAGACACATGTGCAGATGGATCAATGGATGGGTAAGTGAGTGCATGGAAGTGCGTGAGGGAAATGAATGAACGTACAATAAATAAGAAAACAAACCATCAATCCCATGACCAATGAGCAATGACCATCGACCTCCGACCCACAACCAACAACCAACCCCACAATCAAACCAGGGATGGGTTTAAGTATTTTTGTGGGGAAATCAAGAACCTCTTGGCCTTCCCCAAGAAGCTCACGTAACTGATCCACTCCCTAAGACAAAAAGGGTAATTAAAATAGGAATAAAAACTTATCCCCTCAAGCCTCCTCTCTTATGGAATCATAACCCCCTATAACTCTAGTCCTTGTCCGTCTAGCAGCCAACCATGTATTAATTATTAATAATGATAAAAACATTACATGTCTTGGGAACACTAGCCTTTTAATAATTGTTTTGGAAATATGGCCTATGAGCATTGTAACAATAAATTATTTAAAATGGGGGTTCAAAACCTAGGGTGTTACAGGTTGGATTTATAACAAAATTGAAAAATTCAACCTTTTCTCTTGAATTTTGCGACAAAAGGGTACTTTCATCGCAAGTAGTCGTCGCAAAATTTTTCAATATGTAGTAGTGACACCATCTCCATCTCTTGTGTTGAAGCATATTTAGGAGCATTAGTGGTCATGCCCCTTAGAAATACCATTTTTCCTTCGACAATCTTGAACTCCATCTTCATTTTTTGGTAGTCTTGAGAGATCGTTCCTAATGTACTGAGCCATTGTACTCCTAAGACTATATATTTGTCCTCCAATTCCAACATAAAAAAATGATCTTCATTGTATGGTTTCCCATGGACAACTCTAGGTCCTCAACCCATTGTGCTCATGCCATATTGTGTCTACCGGTCACTAACACTTTGAAATCTCCAATATCAATTGTAGGTAAACCCATCTTCCTAACTAATACTGAGTTAATGAATTTTTGGGTGGCCCCACCATCAATCAAGATCAGGACTCATTGTCCCTGTACTCCTTCCCTAATCCTGAATGTATGAAAATTAGGAATGCTCGATAGCGAGGTGATAGTAATCACATTAGCCTCTCTATGAGGCCACTCCTCATCACTATTGCATAATGTGCCCTAATTCTGTATTGCTCTCCTATCTCCATCACTATACAAATGTACTTTATCATCCTCAAAACACATGTGAACTAGCTTCCAAGACTGTCTTCATCTATATCAAAGACCCTTACCTCTCAACTCCCTCTAACTCTCTCCATCTGACTGGTCTCTCCCAAATTTTTCTATCTATAAGGGCCTATTTTTTGTGCTCCATTGAGGTGCATAAAAATCTACCTGGAACCTTCTCTATGTGTAACGCATCATCCATGGCACTTTCCTTCCTCCAATATATATTTGAACTCCTCTCTAATCCTCTAAAAATGGAAGTCTCCATCCTTCTTTCCTCACGCCCTAGGCCATATATTTACAGTCCTTTGTTGCACCTTTGAGGCCCAAGCCCACACTTTATGCGACAATAATATTCTAATGACATGTCTTTATGGAAATCATTTCTCAAGTCCTTATACTTTCTATGATACTTCTCAAATATATCTCTCTAATTTGCCTCACATGTCCTTGGCACATATAGATAAGTCAACATAGTAGACCTAAGTGGCATCCTGCTGATAGAGTACTTGTGTGCCTGTGCCACCTCAAATATACTATCATTCATTGTTTGGTACATGTCTCAACTATTTGAGCCACTCACAAAATCATCTCTCCTTCCTCACCCAATCACAACAGGTGTCCTTGGATACTGGTGGTCAACCCTACTCTCTCCACCATCATCCATGTTGATGTGGTTGTGAGTGTAGTCCTCAATGTCTATGCTATGATGCAAGGTAGTATAACACTCTTCACTTGGAGCTCCCTTCCCCACCAAGTATGCATCAGTCCTATCCTCCAATACGTTCCTCTTCATATTACCATACGACTCTGTATGCTCCTTCTCACTACTGCTCACTACTGCAATCCCCAGTATGCCATTGTCAACCATTGTTCCTCATAGTAACATCTTGTGACCTTGAATACTGCCTAACACTATAGATATAGTAAATCTTGTAACCTCGGACATCACTTTGTGTCTCAAATGTAACATTGTATCATTCAATCCATGAGTGTCAACTATCTCTAGACATTGAATGTGTTGGACATATTGTCATTGATGTCAATAGTCGATGTGCTGATTTGTTCTTAATGATGGATTACCACAGATGAGATTTTCATTGATGTCAACAGTATATCAATTAGTAGAAGATGTGAAATAGTATGCAGAGATCGAAAGCGTAAGCTCAAAAGGAGGAGAAAATAGGATGAGCGAATAGTATGAAGATAAAAGATTAGGAGGGTTAGCGAATGAATATCAAATCTCAAGAGGAGGACCGAATGATATCCAGAGAGAATCCATACAATCAATAAATTGATCATGTTGATAACAATAATATTACAGACGATGTCCATATGAGCGACCGTCGGCTTGAGGATCATTAGAGGATCGTGACCATCAATTTGCAATTTAGATCAATGACAGGGATAAAATGCGGGGATCAGAAGGAGAATTAAACAACTTGCTAGTTCTAGTACTGCAATTGTCCTAAATCGTTAGATATCATTGAATCATATATCGACGACTATGTTTGATCCAACAAGCGATTAGTTTAAGTCATATTAAGTCATGACCGTTAGATTCGCAATCACCAGATCAATGGCAGGGATGAATTGTGAAAATCGAAAGGATAATTAAATACCGTACTAGTTCCAATCCCGCAATTAGTCAGGATCGTCCTATATTATAGCTTCGAAGATCGACGATTGTGGTTGACTCACCAACAACGTACAACTTCGAATTGTGGAGTTTGGGTGATGAGTTAAATCACTCGCAAAGTTGTGGTTCCATAATCATCCTTGATCATGGATCTGCTTCCAAAAAATTCCCATTCATTGGATCACTTTTTAGTGGAAGGATAGGATAAGTGGGGAAAAATGATTGAGAATTCCATTATCTGAATTTCCATCAGCCATTGGATCACTTTCGAGTGAAAGTACAGGATAAGATAGCAAACTTGTATCACAGAAATATCGAGCCTTCGATCTAAGACCCTGATCAATGAACAAATTTTAGTTCGGATCTAAAGTTGTGAGGATGTTACGTTCCAGATAAATCTCACTTCAAGAAAGTTTGATATTTGAAATACCCAAAGCCCGAAAATCTGAAATGAATACAGACCATCAGATTTGGAGGACATACAATGACCATTGGGTTAGGGTTGTTGGTCAGCGGACCACGTCAAACAGGACACGTAGTAGAACACATCAGCAAATACACATGGCATAATCAGATGATGACAAGCATCAAGAGGAAATTGGCTCATGCCATGTCAACAAGTGATGTAAGAAAGTTACATCACTCTAGGAGAATTAATTTGAGATTTTCACCACCAAGAAATGTCAAAATTCCCGGAGTCTCGAAGGATGAAGGTCTGAAGTTACTCTCAGTCGTCAATCTAAGATACTCTTCATATACTATATTGACCGTTAGATAAAGGAGATCAGCATGTGTCACATCAGGAGATCTACGTCGATGTCATCAAGAAAATGTGACAGACCACGTCAGCAAGGACACGTGGCACAGTTAGAGAACAAAAAGTGTCAAGTTGAAATCATCAATTCAGGTACGTGAAAATCATGAAACTAAGTGACATGTGGCAGCTTCTTGGCTCATGACACGTCATCAAGTGACGCAAGTAAGTTATGTCACTCTGGGAGTTTTTCTTCGGGACTTTTACCACCAGCACTCGCCCAAAGTCCTGAAGTCCTGAAGGCCAAAGACCCAAAGTGGACACGAGACGTCTGATCTAAAGATCACTTTGGGAGCAGTCTCATCCGTTGATCTATTACAGTGGAAGGAGAGTGTAAGTGGAAAGGTTAACCGACAACAAGAAGTCTCCACCGTATCATGACTTACCACAATAGGTGATCACTCTAGAGGAAAGAATGGGTTGAGATTTGAAATATCCGAAGTCCGGAGACTCGAAGGAGATCTTGATTGTTAATCCTAGAGGGACACACCTCAATGGTTTTTCATCTCTGGAATATTGACGTACGAAGGAAAGAAGGGGTTGACATTTGAAATCTCTGAAGTCCGGAAACCCAAAGGCGATCTTGACCGTTAATCTGAGAGGGACATGTGTCAACGGTTTGTCATCTCTGGAATATTGAGGAAATAAGGGGTTAAGTCTCGAAATCTTCGAAGTCTAGAGATTCGAAGGAGATCTCGACTGTCAATTTGATGTTTGGTTGCATTCTCAATTTTTTATCAAAATACAGTGGAAGGATAGCGTAAGCATAATAGACGAAGTCACTGAGTAAAAGGTGGCCATCCATCTCATTTCTTGATTAAGTGTTGACTGTTGGATTAAGAAATGAAGGATAGATGTAAGGATCGAATATGGCCATTGAACTGAATCCATGATATAATGAGAATCGTCTGATCTGTTCCGCAAAATCTGCTTCGGGAGATTTGAAAGGTTTCAAGCCCAAACATTTTGAAGGGTGAAGTGTCGAAGTTACGACAATCATCCATATCATTGGATATTAAATCGTGACCATTGAACTGATAAATGCTCAATATCTCGTCTCGATTAGCGTCTATTCAATGCCTTTGGTCATATGATAAAGNAGAGATTTAAAGGGAAAAAGGTAATGCATCATTTAAATTGTTAAGCTTGTGGTTGTACTCCATTGATCATATGAACATGGTTTGAAGGAAGCATCGATCTCTGTTATTACAGCGACAAAGGAAATTGATCCATTCATGTGATCGATTTTTGAAAGGAAAGAAGATTCCAGGTGTAACGTTGAAGATCTGTATTGATGATCTCTGGTGGTCCCAAAAGTTATTGTAAATGAACAAGTTAGTTATAACTTGTTGCACAAGTCAGCTCAACAACTTAAACAAGTTTTGAGCATAAAAAATTATAAATACAACCATTATAGGTTCACTTGAAAAAGAGTTTGTGGATGAAGAGTGGCTTGTGAAATGAATGAGGCGGATCCAGACCTGAGGTCCATGCAAATATAAGAGAGATGTATAATTAAATAAGGCACTAATATATTAGAGGAAAGATAAAGTGAAGAAAGCGTGAATTTCAGAGAGAAGATGAAATGCGGTGATGAGCATTTATAATATACCTTTGATCATAAGATAGATTTGATTCTATAATGGATCACTACTACTAGAGTTGAATGAACTCTAGTTGGATAGACTATGTTCTATCAGGAAGTTGGATCTTGCGGAAAGCTGGGTCTTGCTTGAGAGTTGGTGCTCTCTTGAGATTTGGTTCTCTTCGAGGAGTTGGTGCTGATACAGAATAGTTGTTTCTGGGAAAATTCATATTACTATAGTCATATCAATTATACAAAATCTTACACAAACATCTAGTGTCTCTTGTGTCCATTGTGATTATGATTTAAATGTTCTTAATCTATTCAATTATGTTTTAACTACTAACTTGTAAGAAGAAGAAAAGTTAGAAAATTCCACACACTAATTCACCTACCCCCCTCTTAGTGTGGGTGGTGTGTTCAACAATTCGTATAAGAGGGGGTTCCTTCATCATAGTTTAACCACTAGAAGGTATATCCTGAAGAAATGGGTGTACATATGGCTCTCTCTGCAATTCAAGATCCCTTATTTGATGGAACAGATTATTCCTCATGAAGAGAAAATATGAAACAATATTTGAAGTCAAAAGGATATGAAGTTTGGAATTCAGTAGTAAGAAAGCCCTGGGATTTAACTACATCAAAGAATATATCCAAGATTACAGTCCAAAGAAGAGAAAGGAAGAATAATGAAGTAGCATTCAATATTCTTCTCAATGGATTATTAGATACAGTCAAGGAAAGCATAGGACTATGCACATCCACCAAGGACTTATCGTTGAATTCAAAAAAGATGTACCAAATCAAAAGTGAAGACATAGAAGACATTCCTATCAAGGATGAATATGAAGACTCGTCCATCAATAAAGGTAAGGACTCTCTACAATATTTCAATTGCAATAACATTGATATTAAATCCTCCCCTACAAGTAAAGAAGAAGACTCAGATACAATAACATATTTTTTTGTTAGCATTTATCCCATGGAAGAAGTAGAAGAAGAACTATCAAAGGCCAAACAAAAGGTTGATTGGAGTTTATGTCAATACCTCTATGACCATAATGAATCATACTGTAGATATCTTCATGACTACACTAAAGAATTTCTTGAAAAGAGTCAAAATCATGTCTTGGAAATAAAAGAAATGCTCAAGGAAAATGAAAAGATAATATATGAGTAGGAAAATCAGTTAGAAGAGAAGGAAGAGGAGATCGAGAAGATGAAGAAAGAAATTAGTCAAGTAAAAGAAAAGGAGAAGGAATATGATGAGCTTAGCAATCAAAAGCATATCTTGGTAACAAAAGAAAATCTCAAAGACAATGAAGAAATCACATATGAGCAAAATATTCAGTTAGAAAACAAAGAAGAAGAGACCAAAATATTGAAAACAAAAGTTACTAATCTAACAAAAGAAGAGGAATAGGAGATCGGGAGAATGAAAAATGAAATCAGTCAAGAAAAGGAAGAGGAGATTGAGAGACTGAAAAATGAAATCAGTCAAGGAAAAGAATAAAATAAGGAAGATGATGAACCAATCAAAATCATTTTAGATATAAAAGAACTAAGAGAAAGCTATGTCAATCTTAAAATCCAACTTGAAGAAGCCAAAATAAGGGAGGAGGTAGTGAGGAACCAACTGAACAAAAAGGAAGAATCATGTCATAAGATGGAAGCATAAGTTGTGAATCTTAGAAAGAAGGTTGAGACGTCAGGCACCCAAATCACGTTCTTGAACAACTCCATGACCCTGTATGAGATCTTGGATAGTTAGAGATCACCAAAAGACAAATCCAGTCTTGGATACAACAAGGAAGAAATCAGTACTACTAAGAAACCTGATGCAAGTCCTTCATTTGTAAAATGTGAAAACAGGTCTAACACAAGTCCTTCATTTGTAAAGATGAAGATAGGTCTGACACAAATCCTTCATTTGTAAAGGATGAAGACATGTCTGACATAGCTCCTTCATTTGAAAAAAGTGAAATCATATATGACTCGGATTCTTGACGTTCAAAAAATAAAATCATCACTACAAAATTTGGAAGATCAGATCATGGAAGACATCCAGAAGCTACTCATACACCTCAAAGCAATTTTGGAAGAGAGACACCTTCATGGATGAATCAAAGAAGGTATGAGAGTGTTTTTAACGGTTATTGTTTTTCTTGTAATGAATATGGTCATAAAGCCTTGGATTGTAGGCATCATGGAAGAAAACAATTTGGTGGGTTCAAGAACAATATAAGATGTTGGAACTGCAATCATGTTAGACATATTTCTACACAGTGTTACACTATGAGATGCTACAGTTGTGGTGGATATGGCCACAAAGAAAATAACCATTGAAACTCAATAAAATAGTCAATGAGAAATACTTCATACAATACGACAAAAGGAGTAAATGGAACATTGAAGAAAAATGAAGTTGCAGTAATAGATGATCAGAGAAAAAAGATCAAGAAACTAGGACACTCATAGACGTAGATAGTAAAGACTGAAGAAGTGAACAAGAGAGAAGTTGATTGTTGCAAAAATAATGTTAGTCATGTGACAAGTATAGTATAAACTTTCTCAAACAACCTTTAGAGAAATGTATAGTAAAGAAGAATCTTGGATAAAGACGGATACATCTGGTTAGAGATCGATGAGAATCAATGGGTAGATCCAAGAGTTGTTTGATTAAGATGAGCTACAATTGCACAGTGTTCCAGTAGGACATCGTCATCCATAGAAGCAACATTTTGATGTACAAAATGAGGTACATGACATCCTGTAGAGATAACAAGAGGAGAAACCCTGTCAGAAAATGCTACCCTTTTAGAAATAAAGGGAGATAACAGTTAGTAAAATCTCAAGCGAAGTTTTGGTTAGAAAAATAAGAATGTAATTAGATTAAGTATTGAAAAGTCTCAATCACTACAAAAATTGGTATCCATAAGACTACTCATTTGAAAACACAAATATCCCAGTCAACTGAGATAAGAAGTTAGTAAATAAATGGGTAAGAAACCTTTTCAGGAAGAGCTGCCTTTTCAGAAACAAAGGGGGACAGTAGTCATAAGTAGAGAAATAGCATATTGACAAGGGGAGTCATTCAATTATGGCAGGTAGAACATAATTGCAAGAAGCATTACCCATGTTTAGATTTGATTCAGTAAGATACGGAGATTTACCACAAGAGGAAAAACTGTTTTCCATTGATGTCAAATGGGGAGAGAAACTTTATAAAGGAAAACTTCATAAGAGGAAAGCATCATCACAACGAGAGTTTTGTATATAAATTTAGTGGGTTTCCCTTAATGGAAAAGGGGGATATTGTTGGACATATTGTCATTGATGTCAATAGTCGATGTGATGATCTGTTGTTAATGATGAATTATCACAGATGAGATTTTGATTGATGTCAATAGTATATCAGTTAGCGGAAGATGTCAAATAGTATGCAGAGATTGAAAGTGTAATCTTAGAAGGAGAAGCGAATAGGAGGAGTGAACAGTATGAAGATAAAAGCTTAGGAGGGTTACATAATGAATATCAAATCTTAGGATGAGGAGTGAATGGTATAAAGAGAGCATCCATCCGATCAAGAAATTGACCGTATTGAGAAAAATCATATTACGGACGACGGTCATATGAGTGACCATGGGCTTCAGGATCATTGGAGGATCATGACTATCTATCTGCAATCCAGATCAACGACCTGGATAAATTGTGGAGATCGAAAGGACAATTAAAAACTTGCTAGTTCCAATCCCATAATTGGCCTAGATCGTCAGATCTCATTGACCTAGATATAGACGACTGTGGTTGATCCAACAAGCTATCAGTTTAAGTTCAATTAAGTCATGACCATCAGATGTGTAATCACTAGATCAATGACAAGGATGAATTGTAGATATTGAAAGGAGAATTAAATATCATGCTATTTCAAATCCCACAATTAGTCAAGACTGTCCTATCTTATAGCTTTGAAGATCGACGATTGTGGTTGACTCACCAACAATGCACAACTTCCAATTGTGGATTTTGGGTGACGATATAAATCACTTGAAAAGTTTTATTTCTGCAATAATCCTTGATCATGGATCTGCTTCAAGAATCTTCACAACCATTGGATCACTTTTGAGTGGAAGGATAGGATAAGTGAGGAAAAATGATAGAGAATTCGATTATGTGAATTCTCATCATTCGTTGGATCCCTTTCGAGTGGAAGGATGGGATAAGGTAGAAAATCTACATCGTAAAAAGATCGAGTTGGCGATCTAAGATATTGATCAAAAAACAGATTTTAGCTCGGATCTAAAGTTGCAAGGAGGTTACACTTTGGAGAAATCTCACTTCAAGAAAGTTTGAGATTTGAAATACCCGAAGCCTGAAAATCCGAAATGAATAAGGACCATCAGATTTGGAGGACATACGATGACCGTTGGATCAAGGTTGTTGGTCAGCATACCATGTCAACAAGGACACGCAGTAGACCACGTCATCAAATACACATGGAATAATCAGATTATGACAAGCGTCAAGAGGAAATTGGCTCGTGCCATGTCAACAAGTGACGTAAGAAAGTTACATCACTCTAGCAGAATGTCTTTGGGAGTTTCACCACCAATAAATGTCAAAAGTCCCAAAGTCTTGATGGACAAAGGTCTGAAGTTACTCTCAGCCATCGATCTGAGATACTCTTTAGATACTATCCTGACTATTAGATCTATAAGATGAACATGTGTCACATCGAGAGATCTATGTCAACATCAACAAGGACATGTGTCACAGTCAGAGAACGATAAGGGTCAAGTTGAAATCAAAATTTTAGGTTGGTGCAAATCACAAAACTAAGTGACACGTGGCAGCTTCTTTGCTCGTGACATGTCATCAAGTGATGCAAGTAAGTTACGTCATTCTAGGAGTTTTTCTTCGGGAGTTTTACCACTAGCACTCGCCCAAAGTCCCGAATGTCGAAGACCTGAAGTGGACATGAGACGTCTGATCTAAAGATCACTTGGGGAGAAATATCATCCATTGATCTGGTTTTGTGATATAATGAGAACCATTTGATCTGTTTGATAAAATCTTCTTCGGGAGATTTGAAAGGTTTCAAGCCCAAAAGTTTCAAAGGGTGAAGTGTCAAAGTTACAACAATCGTCCATCTAATCGGAGATTGAATCATGGTTGTTGAATCAATAAACTCTCAAGAGCTCGTCTCACCTAGCATCTGGTCAATGCCTTTGGTCATATGATAAAGAGATTTAAAGGGAATAAGGTAATGTGTCGCTTAAATTGTTAAGCATGTGGTTCTACTCCATTGATCATATGAACATGGTTTGAAGGAAGCGTTGATATCCTTTATCACAAAGACGAAGGAAATCAATCCATGCCTGTGATCGATTTGTGAAAGGAAAGGGGATGCTAGGTGTAATTCTGAAGACCTAGATTGACGATCTTTGGTGGTCCCAAAAGTTATTGTAAATGAAAAAGTTAGTTATAACTTGTTGTACAAGTTGGCTCAATAAATTAAACAAGGTTTGAGCATAAACAAGTATAAATACAACCATGATTAGTTCACCTGAAAAGGTGCTTGTGGATGAAGAGTGGCTTGTGAAGTGAATGAGGTGGATATGGACCCGAGGTCTGTGGGAATATAAGAGAGATGTAGAAGTAAAGAAGGAATGAATATATTAGAAGAAGTATAAAGTGAAGAAGGCACGAATTTCAGAGAGAAGATGAAATGCGGTGATGAGTGTTTATAGTATAGCTCTGATCATGAGATAGAGTTGATTCTATAATGTATCACTACTACTAGAGTTGAATGAACTCTAGTTGGATAGACTGTGTTCTATCAACAAGCTAGGGCTTTCTTGAGATTTCGTGCTCTCTTGAGAGTTGGTTCTCTCCAAGGATTTTGTGCTCCTTACTTCAGTTGGTGTTGATACATAATAGTTGTTGCTGGGAAAATTCATATTACTATATTCATATCAATTATACAAAAGATTACACAAACATCTAGTGTATCTTGTGTCCACTGTGATTATGATTTAAATGTTCTTAATTTGTTCAATTATGTTTTAACTAATAACTTGCAAGAAGAAGAAAAGTTAGAAAATTCCACACACTAATTCACCCCCCCTCTTAGTGTGGGTGGTGTGTTCAAGAGAATGGATGTGTCCCCATATGCATTTTCTCCACTATCCATGAGTCGATACTCAAATGTCTCATCATGAGTCATCAATTATCTATCTATAGGTAGTGGCTCCTTCAACTATTGTGCATCAATAACCTCAGTGTCAGTTCCCCCTGCAACCACCTGTGAGTCTAGAAACTCCTCATGTTCACCCATCATATGAGGCTCCTCCAAATCATGAAGCTCCTCCATCAAGTTGTCCCTATCACTTATAAACTTCAAATATAAGGCCAATATGTATGATTGCTTGTCATATGGAGTGGGTGGAAGAGATACCTGACTCAACTCCTCCCTAAGTTGTTGCACCCATGACTTTGATTGTTAAAGGGCCCTCTATGTTCTCTTCAAGGAATCCTTTGTGCTCACCAACTCATAGAAAAATATATCCACCTCATATTTTTTATCCTTTAACGCACCATGTTACATCTCGCCAATCACTAGAAGATAATATATATCCATAAGGAGATGTTGGTAGTTGGATCTCATCACTGCCACTGCCTCTCTGAGTATCTGAAAATCCATAGTGGAAAATTGTCCTCCTAAACCATCATGTGTCACTGTGGATCTCAAAAAATAACCTTCCACCAATTCTTGTGTATCATCAAGGTTCCTCATGGAAGCCATGATCATATAAGCCAACATCAATACTTGGCTGCCATACCAACTCACTAATACTGTTCTTGGCATCACATGTAGAACCCTCATCAACATAATCACCTAAATCCATTGCACTAATTTGATAATCACACATATGCATATCATGTAACGTGAGTCCCTGCTCCAAAGGTGAATCGTCTTGTGTCAATGCTCCATTGCTCCTAGGTGTATCCACACCCAAATCATCATGTGGTGAATATGTTATATCCTCCTCAAGATCTGACCTACTATCAAACTGTCCATCATATGTGTTGATGTATTTACCCTAATTGGACAATTCTAGTGGTGTATTAAGGCGTGTTTTATGGTCATCTTTATTACAAATATATTCAACATGACTAGATGCATGAACCTCCAAAGCGTCCACCTCATCATCAACCTCCTAACCTTGGCTGTTTTTTCATTCTTCCCTAGTGATAATTGTAGTCCCTTCCACATAGGGTGCTCCAACAACTTCATCATGTTTTTTTGATATTCAAGCATGAGTGGAAAAATTTTTGCTCCAATTTCTTCCTTGGTCATCATCTTGACTCCCTATTCACTGCTTAATTAGATTAATATGAATGATGGTCACTTAATTGTGGCAATCTAAAATATTTATGCACAATGAATTGCCCATACTTGTTGGTGTATCTCCCTTTTCTCCTTTCCAATCCCTTTTAAAATGTGCATGTTTCTTCCCTTCAAATCCTCAAAGCTATCGAGGAACATGTTGTGATACCACTGTAAGATCCCCAATTAATTTTGAAGGAAATTTAACTTGTTTTCATTGAGGTGTTTCGAAAAACACTTTGAAGATAAGCTTCAAAGACTTTACCAAATGTTTTTTTTTGGCTTAGCCAAATATTAATGGAGGATTTATAATGTGCTTGGGTCATAATTGAAAGTGTTTTCATCTCCTTATAATCTCTTTGCATGTTGGTTGTTATAGATTTGCATTAACCGTTATGCTTATTGCAACATATCTAGTGTGGACATTTCTTCAAACAATTGGTGAAAGACTGATGTAGATTTCATTTTAGTTATCTTTTATGAGTTTTTATTGTTTAGGAGAGAATATAATAACATGAAATATATATTAGAATAAGAATAAGGAAGATGCCAAATATTAATTCAATAAGATCACATAAATACCTTCGAACCCAACTTTTCTTTAGATATTATATGGCTTCCACTGTACACTGAAAATTCCATATTTGTATAAGTTGGAGAAGATGATATATATAGATGGAATATAAAGTCAATACATGTCCATAATATAGCCAAATATCCTCCTAATGAAACCTACTAATATCAACAACAATATGTGATAATTCTTTGACAAGTGGTGGTCACAATAAAGGGGAAATGTGCCTTCTTCATCCTGCATGCCTTTGTTGGAACCCTGCGTATATCAGATATGTAACAGGTGTTTTAACTTCTTCATTTGCATCAGAATCCTTCCAATAATTCACCCGATTGATGCAACAATGGTACTATAAATACCATTTGCCTCACTCAAGGGAATAATCAACCCACAACCCAAAATTTTTCCAAGGGAATAGCACTCGTCCTCTAAGAAAATCATATCCTTGATAATGGGAAGATTACCCCTATTCTTGTGTTTCTTCCCAATCTATAAATTGACTTGCTAGATGAGAATACTCCCAACTCAAGTTATCCTTTATTGAGTATCTCATTATATTAGGTTCCAGGCAATGGAAAATTGATTGAAATTTGGACAGATCGACTCCTTGGATTTACCCCTTCAGGTATGTATCCTTCTCTAAATGAGCTCAAAATCTAGATGTTGTATCATCAAAAGTGCAAGTTGTTTGATATTTTAGTATGGAATGCTAACAGGAATTGGATTGGTTGGTCCCTTGGAGAATATTTGGCTCACCTTTCCAATCATTTGCAAGCCTTACTTCTGGCCCTCATTGGGGAAGCTCCAGTTCAATTGAAATCCCAGGATAGGCAAGTTTGGGGTTCAAAGGGGTACTCTGTTAAAGAAGAATATCCATAGTTCCTTCTTCAAAATAGTCTTCCACCCAAAAAAACATGGTGGAGAAACATTTCTTCCCCTGATGTGATTCCAAAAAAAAACATGTTTTGTTGGATCTTTTCTCATGGCAATACCCTTACAAGAGAAATTCTTATCAAACGAGGACTTCAAGGTTTGTTTCATTGTCCTATATGTGAAAAGAAATTTGAAACAACCGAACATCTATTCCTTGATTGTGAATTCTCTATAAAGGTATGGAAAGTTGTTTATAAAGAAATGCTCCCTATGATCAATTGACCTTCCCATTACAAAACCATGTTGGGAAAATGGGAAAATTACTATCATGGATCCTTTCAAGTAAAAGAACTATTTAAAAGAGTATGGAAGGCCTTGCCTAAGTATGTCTATTGGAAAATATGGCTATCTAGAAACATAATTATTTTTAAAAATAAGAGAACATGTTCCCTTTCAGTGGCTACATATTCTATGGTCCAATTGGAAGAGTATTTTAACTCCAAAATAATCAAGAAAAAGTATTCACCATCCTTGGAAGAGGTAGAAGAGTTATGGATGAAAAAATTAAATTTATTTCTAGTTCCTCATTCCCACTCCCCTAAAAGATCTTGTTGGACACTTCATTCTCATTTTGTGAATTTTAAATCTTGGCTCTCATCTCATTCAAAGAACGTCTTGTGTTTTGATGGTGCTTCTAAAGGAAATCCATGGGCGACAGCTGTAGTGTGGGGGGTGTTGTATGGCCTCGATGGAAATAGAGTGTTTGAACACTACTGGAACATAGGGATTGATACCAATAATAAGGCCTAAGCATATGCCATGTTTCATGGGATTCAATTGGTGAAACAAAGACAAATTGATAGTTCGATTATAGTTGGGGAATTTAAAAACACCATTAGATATTTTTTTATGGTGCTTCCCCAAAGGATATTAAATTAAAGGTATTGGTAGACCGAATTAAAGTTTCTCTTAATATCTTACAAGTTCAATTCTTCCATGTTCTTTGTCACAATAATGTGGAAGTTGATGAAATGGCCAATAGAGCCATAGGCAAGGTTCAAGGGATTTTAGGAGTTAATGGGAAAGAGCATATGGAGAGCCCCCCATGATAGTATGCTTAATCAAAGGAGATTATGGATCACTATCCATGTGGGGTATCTCATTTTTCATGGAGGGTGAAGGTGGGTGAAATGACTATATCTTGTCCCAATTTCAAAGACAAGATAGTTCCATATATTCAAGCATAAGAGAATTAATAGAACGCAAGGAGGTTGTGCAAAATTAGGTGAAATGGTACCAGACGGATATGCAAATTGTATTTGGTTCAATGGATCCTTTGAAAGAGGATTTAAAATCCATCATAACATGAATTGGAGTGGAAGAAGAAGTACAGTGGAAGCAATTCAGTGTGCAGGGAAATGTCGACTTTTACACAAGGCTAGAGATGGGATTCATGGGGAAAAATACGCCTAATGAAATTCTGGTAATATAACTTTCAATTAATCATTGGTGCTAGACAAAATGGATAATTAAAGGAGAAATAGTAGTTTTGGATGCCAATTTTTTGGTGTATTTGCTCTAAGAGATGGTATATACTCTGGAGTGTTCTTCCACATCTAAGATTTGGTGTCGGTGCATCAATTCTTGGTTGATATTCATATGTTATTGTGCCCCAACTTAAATGAAATCCTTGAGTCTGTTCGTGGTATATTTTGTAGCCAAAGATGGATAAATTATGCTGGAGCATCACCTTCAAAGTCAACAATACATGCATGGAGGCAAACTGAGGACATCTCAGCAATGACAGAATTTCAAATCGAGCATTTAACTTAGAATTTAATGAGTTGTTGAGGTATTTTTGAATACAACATTTTCAATTGTAAATTGTTTGTAAAGTCTAGAAGGAATGTAATAAAATTATAGATATGGAGTGTCGACTCTATCTGACAGTAATTAATAGTTATTGTAATAGGAAAGAGTAGGTATTAGCTTTGAAGTTTGAAATGATATATTTCATAATAGGACGAGGGAGCTCATGGAGTTGGTCCTTAGATAGTTTTTCTTGGTATTGCATTGTGAGAGAGTATGTTTGTGATAGACAGAGTAGAGAAGATAGAGTAGAGTAGCAGAAACATGATGTATTTTTGTTTCTCATGAATGAATAGTGTAGACATAAATTGTCACGAATCCTTGGACTGTGTTCATTTCATGCGTGATTGAATGAATTTTATTTTGTGTGTATTATTTGTTATAGTTCATTTCATGTATCAGTGTTTGAGAGATTAACTGTATGAGTTCGTGACAAAGCAGGTTGATTTTCAATCATTTCTCGTCTAATACTTGTATGCAAGGTGTGAATCTCAAATGCAAGGTGTGCATCTCGAATGCAAGGAGTGCGTCATCTGAGTCTCATATTTGACTCAAAGATAAGTTCATAGAGAATCAAATAAACTCATAACAGGTGCAAGGTTTGCATAGTGTCAAGAAACTAATAACTTTCGAGGAATCATAGCCGAAGAATGCCAAGTGGGCGAGAAACATTTTCTTTTCAAGAAAATTATTCGAACTGAGTTATTCAAAATCCTGAGAATGCAAGGTGTGTGTGGGAGATCGAAACTCATTCAATGGATGAAGCTTATAAGGGATAGAAATTTCACAAGTGTTGACGAGATCCAGGAGTTGGACTCATAGGTGAAGGGAAGGTTGAAACCTTCGAAGCATCCAAATCTTCCAAGTCTGGGAAGAAAGAACAAAAGCTCGGAAGGAGTAGCACAACAACTGTCGGATAAGCTGCAAGGAAAATATCTGGACCATCAAATCCACATCCAAACATTCAATAGAGAGCGCAGGAGGAAGGACAGATATGAACCATCGGATCTGGCATGTGGGCCAATAGCCGTTGGATACGGAGGAAGATGTATGAGGGTTAAACCCTTCAACAGTGCACAGGAGGGTGGACTTTGCAAAGTCCCAAGTCCTAACATCATCAAAGTCATCTATAGTTGAAGGATACATGACATTTGATTAGCATTTCACTGATTCGTAGAGTGGAAAGGTCAACGGACAGATTTGTGAGAATTCGCAAAATGCAAACTCACGAAATCATTATAGTTGTTGGATTTGGGGTGACAGGTGGCAACAGATCCAAAAGTTTGGGAAATTGGGTATCAGAAGGTCAAAGGTTAGGATTCTTTTGACTTCACAAAACATGAAGTCTCGATACAAGAAGGAATGGATCAGACTGTTGTATCGCGGGAGAGCGTGGACCATTGATCTGGCGTCAAGGTTTCGGAGATCAGGAGAATGAAGGTGAACCATATCGGGGATTCCTGATACGCGAAATCTCGAAACACTTTTTTAGTTTGTACTTGGTTTTTCCATCGTCATAGTTAGAGGGGCCTAGAGAGAGGAGCTAATAACGAGATAAAATATCGCTGATCGAAACATCATGGATTGGTATTTCGGGAAGAAGGGAGTCAGGAGCGACTCGCATGCGGAATTTCTGAAGTCACAAAATGCGACGCACCATTTAGGTTAAGCCTATGGTCATGGTGAATGGTCACATGAGAGGATATACGAAAAGGGGATAACAACCATTAAGACCTTTTCAGAGTTTTGGGAGTCGGGGAGTCAGGATCGACTCACTCGCAAAGTCTCGACACACAAAATCACGATGCACCTTTTGTATAGGCATGTGGTCACGACCTGTGGTCGTACGAAGGTGAAGCTTGCATGTGATGCTTGTATGCATGGATTGATTTTTGTATTTGGACCTGTGGATTTGTTAGTAAAGGTTCTAGTAGGAACCTAAAGAGTTGTTCCAGCTCGAGGAGAAGAATGATCCAGTGGCTGCGAGGTTGGAAGACCCTTCAGAGGTAGGGGGGATGCATCAGGTGGTATCAGAGATGATTTTAAGTTTGTTTGTGGAAAAAAGAAAAAAGGAGAAAGGAGGAAATTTGGTATCATTTGTGGTATCAATAAAAACTTGAATTCTATTTGTAGGTGATGCAATGAAATAAAGCCACCAAGAAGGCGCATACCGAATGAAAAAATGGAAGAAGAAATGAGGAAACTCCAAATGAGACTGGATGCCATGGAGACATCACAGAGGAGAGCACCAAATGTTGTTTATGCCGGTGAAGCTGAAGATGAAGAAGAAGAAGAGGTTGAAGAAAATGTAGCATGGGATGCTGCACAAGATCACTTGATAAAAGTTGTTTTGAAGATAGGAGACAGATAAATAATAGAGGTATCTATGTATGAAGGGTTGAAGAATTGTTAGAATGGGTATGTTCTATGGACAAATAATTCAATTACGAAGATATCGAAGAATACAATATGGTGAAGCATGCAGTGACAAGACTGAAAGGTCATGCAACATTATGGTGGGATGAAATGCAATTCGAACGTAGGAGAAATGGTAAGCATAAAATTAAAAACTGGGATAGGATAGTAGCCAAGTTGAAGGCCAAATTTATCCTGAAGGATTACCAAATAAATATTTATAGAATATTGAACAACCCGAAACAGAGGGGTTTATCAGTGAAGGAGTACACTGAAGAGTTTTACACACTAAACATCAGGGTTGGACAGAAAGAGAGTGAAGAAGAGAAGACAACCAGATATATCAATGGGTTGAGATATGAAATACAAGAGGAAATCAACATGATGTCAATTAGTAAATTTTAGGATGCCTATCAAGAAACCTTGAAAGATGAAGAAAAATTATCCAGGAGATGAAGCCAACGAAGCATAGGTAGAAATTCAAGCAGAGGCAAGGGAACTAGTAGAGAGAAGTTTCAGAAGTCGGAGCCTGAAGATGATAAACAACATAATCACCATGAGAAGGGTGGAAGTTATATAAAAGGACAGCATGGAGGAAGAAGTTATTTTTCTAGAGGTAGAGGAAGAGGAATAGCAAGAGGAGGATGGTTAAATGCTATACCTGTGGAAAAGAATGACACAAATCTTGGGATTGTCCTGATAGAAAAAGAGAAGGAGAAGGTGGAGAAGAACACATTTCCTAATCAGAAAAGCATGTGGAAGCATAGGCAGTCGAAGGAGAAAATAAAATCATGATGAGTAAATCCTTCTTAGACCAGAGAAGGAACCAAAGGAACCAGTTCAACGAACAAGCCTATTCAAAACTACTTGCAAGTCGAAAGACAAAGTTTTCAAGGTGATCGTAGATAGTGGGAGCATTGACAAAATAGTATCCATAGAGATGGTGGAGAATATGGAATTGAAGACAACTGCACATCCAAATCCATACAAGGTATTGTGGTTGTAGAAAGGACATCAAGTAATGATAAGTCAGCAAGGCCAAGTTGAATTTAAAATAGGTGGTTATAGGGATGAAATATTGTGTGATGTAATTCATGTGGATGTCTATCATATTTTATTGGGGAGGTCGCGGTAGTATGACTAAAAAATTTTTCATGATGGAAGGAAGAATAGCTTTACACTAGAAAAGAATGGTAGAACACATATGGTGTTTCCCATAGAAGAAAAAGAGAAAAAGACAGAAGCTAGTTCAAGCATACTTCTCATGAGTGGGAAGGAGATCTTGAAATAAGTCAAGGAGGAGAAAGAAATGCATTCTTTTGTAGCGAGGAAGCCTAGAGTTATCCTTACGAATACTTCTGTAGAAGATTTTCCTGTAGAAATTGAGGAACTATTAGAAAACTTCATTGATATAGTCGTGGATGAGTTACCGCACTCATTGCCACCTATTAGGAGTATAAGCCATCATATTGACCTTATTCCAGGAGCTAGTTTACCAAAAAAAGAAACTTATATGTTAACACCTACAGAGAATGAGGAAGTCAAAAACCAATTCCAGGAGTTGTTGGATAAAGGTTTAGTCAGGGAAAGCCTAAGCCCGTGTGCAGTATCGACTGTGTTAAGTCCAAACAAGGATGGAGGATGGAGAATGTATATAGATTTTCGAGCCATCAACAAGATAACCATTAGGTATAGATTTTATTTACCAAGGATGGATGATTTTATGGACTGTTTGAGTGGAGAAAGTTATTTTTCCAAGATAGACTTGAAAAGTGGATATCATCAGATAAGAATGAGAGAGGGAGATGAAAGGAAAACAACATTTAAGACAAATGAAGGATTTCTTGAATGGTCGGTCATGTTGTTTGGGTTGAAAAATGAACCAAGCACATTTATGAGGTTGATGAATGAAGTGTTGAATGACTTCATATGAAAATTTGTCATAGTATATCTGGATGACATACTCGTCTTCACTAATACAAAGGAGGAACACTTAAAACATTTGACATCAGTGATGGAAAGGTTGCAACAAGAGAAATTGTTGATATATATAAAGAAGAGTTATTTTATGAAGAAGGAACTCATATATTTGGGTTTTGTAATATCTTTAAATGAATTGAAGATGGACCCAGAAAAAGTGAGAGCGATCAAAGAATCGCCATCGCCGAGCAGTATATTTGAGGTAAGAAGTTTTCATGGGTTCGCAAGTTTTTATAGGAAATTTATCAGAAATTTCAGTGGAATATGTGCACCCATGCTAGACACTGTGAAGAAGAAACACAAGTCCTTCAGTTGGACAGAGGAAGATGAAAAAAGTTTCAAAGTGTTGAAGGAGAAAATCACAGAGCAGCCAATTCTAGTCTTACCATATTTTCGAAAAACATTGCAGGTGAGATGTGATGCAAGTGGATTAGCTATTGAAATAGTCTTGAGTCAATATAATAGGCTAGTTTCTTATTTCAGTGAGAAACTGAATGACGCCAAGAAAAATTATTCCACGTATGAAAAGGAATTTTATGCAGTGATTCAAGAGTTGAAAAAATGGAGACACTATCTAATTCCTAAAGAATTTTTCTTGAACAGTGATAATCATGCTTTGCAATTTATTACTAGGAAAGAAAAGTTAAATCAGAAACATGCAAAATGGATAGAATTTATGCAAAATTTTACTTTTGTTATTAGACACGTTACTAGAACTGCTAACAAAGTCGCAGATGCTTTGAGCAAGAGGAATTTGAGTGTATAGGAATTCTAGTTGGAGACATTGGGGTTCGAAAACCTCAAGGGGATGTATAAAGAATATGCATATTTCAAAGAATCTTATGAGGCATGAAAGAATACTTTATTGGGAAACAGAAGCCCATGGACTGAATATTTGATTTAGGATGGATTACTATTCAAAGGAATCCAATTATGCATTCTGAAATGATCAATGACAGACAACCTGCTGAAAGAGAAACACAATGGAGGTTAAGCTGGACACTTTGGTCATGATAAGACATTTGCATAGCTGAAAATTTTGTACTATTGGTCGAGCATGAGAACATAAGTGAAAATATTCATGAACAAATGCAAAATTTTCCAGTATGCAAAAGGTAAAAAAAAGAACACTGGTTTGTATTAGCCATTACCAATTCCAGAGAGGCCATGGAATGCAATCAGTATGGATTTTGTTTTGGGATTTCCTAGAACTCAAAAAGGGAGTGATTCCATATTTGTTGTGGTATATAGATTCTCAAAAATGGCACATTTCATACCATGTCAGAAGACAAGAGATGCCACACACATCGCCAACTTGTTTTTCAGAGAGATAGTAAGACTACATGGATTACCAAGGAGCATAGTTTAAGACAGGGAGATCAAATTTGTAGGACACTTTTGGAGGACTCTATGGAAGAGGTTTGGGACAAACTTGTCCTTTAGTTCAACATATCACCCTCAGATAGATTGACAGACTGAAGTAGTAAACAAGAGTTTGGGAAACTTATTGAGAAGTTTAGTCACTGAGCAAGGTCGACAATGGGATTAGATTCTGGCACAGGAAGAATTTTCATTCAACAATATAGTGAACAGGAGTATAGGGAAAAGTCCATTTGAAATTGTGTATGGTATACAACCAAGAGGGATTACATAGTTGAGATATTTGAATCAAGATGAGTTCAAAAGTGTTGGAGCAAAGGATTTTGCAACAGAAATGCAGAAACTCCATGACAAAGTCAGAGAGCGGCTACAGGACAAGTTCAATTCGAGGTTGGAGATGAATTTTTAGCTCATTTTAGAAAAGAGAGGTTTCCAAGGGGAATGTACAAAAAGTTAAAGATGAAGAAGATAGGACCATGCAAGATTCTCAGAAAATTCGTAGCCAATGCTTATGAGATTGAGTTGCTAGACAATGTTGGGATATCATCGATATTCAATGTTGCATACTTGTATCCTTACAGGAGAGATGAATCAAGAGAATCAAATGATCAGAAAGAAACTCAGTGGGAAGAGAAATTTCCCACAACAGAAAAACCTCAGATGGAGAAAAATATTGAACAGCGGGATGGAAAGAAAACCAGGAGGAAAACATATCTTGAGTACTTAGTGAAGTGGAAAGAGAATCCAATGGAAGATGCAACTTGGGTCACATAACCTAATATTTTGAAGCATGGAAAGACAGTGCAGGAGCTCATGGATAGGATTCCATGAAATTTTTTAACCAAAGGAGTATGATGGAGGAGAATCACCTTCAAATTCAACAATGCACGCATGGAGGCAAACAAAGGACATCTCAACAATGAAATAATTTCAAATCGAGCATTTAACTAAGAATAATGAGTTGTTGAGATGTTTTTGAATACAACATTTTAAATTGTAAATCGTTTGTAAAGTCTGGAAGGGATGTAAGAAAATTGCAGATATGGAGTGTTGACTCTATCTGGAAGTAATTAGCAGTTATTGTAATAGGACAGAGTAGGTATTAGCTTTGAAGTTTGAAATGATAGATTTCAAAACAGGACGAGGGAGCTCATGGAGCCAGTACTTAGATATGTTTTCTCAGTATTGGATTGTGAGAGAGTATGTTTGTGATAGACAATGTAGAGAAGACAGAGTAGATTAGCAGAAACACGATGTATTTTTGTTTCTCATGAATGAAGAGAGTAGACAAAAATTGTCCCGAATCCTTGGACTATGTTCATTTCATGTGTGATTGAATTAATTTTATTCTGTATGTATGATTTGTTACAGTTCATTTCATGTATGAGTGTTCGAGAGATTAACTATATGAGTTCATGACAAAGCAGGTTGAGTTTCAATCGTTTATCTTCTGATAATTGTATGCAAGTTGTGCATCTCGAATGCAAGGAGTTCATTGACTGAGTCTTGGATTTGACTCGAAGAGAATTTCAGAGAGAATCAAAGAAACTCAGACCAGGTGCAAGGTGTGCACAACATCAAGAAACTAATAATATTCGAAGAACCAGATCCAAAGAACACAAGGTGGGTGAGAAGCATTTTATTTTCAAGAAAATTCTTCGAACTGAGTTATTCGAAATCCCAAGAATGCAAGGTGTGTGTGGGAGATTGAAAATCCTTCACGGGACAAAGCTCATAAGGGATATAAATTTCACAAGTGTTGACGAGATCCAGGAGTTGGACTCACAGGCAAAGGGATGATGGAAACCTTAAAAGCATCAAAATCTTCCAACTTGGGGAAGAAAGAACAAAATATTAGAAGGAGGAGAAAAGAAGTTGTTAGATAAGATGGAAGGAAAAGATCTGGATCATCGAATCCACATCCAGAGATTCAACAGATAGTGCAGGAGGAAGGATAGATCTGAACCGTCAGATCTAGCATGTGGTCCAAACACCGTTCGATCCGGAGAAATATGTACGAGGGTTAAACCCTTCAGGAGTGCACAGGAGGGTGTAATTTGCGAAGTCGCAAGTCTCGACATCATCAAAATCGTCTATTGTCGAAGGAAAAACTGCAACAGATCAACATTTCACTGATTTGTAGATTGGAAAGGTCAAGGAACATATCTGTGAGAATTTTTGAAATGCGAAATCGTGAAATCATTCCAGCCGTTGGATTTGGGGTGACAGGTGGCAGCAGATCCAGAAGTTCGGGCAATCGGGTATCGAAAGGTCAGAGGTGAGGAATATTTAGACTTCACGAAAAGTGAAGTCCTGATACAAGAAGGAACGTGTTATACTGTTGGATCACGGGAGTGTGTGGACCATTGATCTGGCCTCAGGGTTTTGGAGATCAAGAGAATAAAGGTGAACCGTATTAGGGATTCCTGATACGCGAAATCATGAAGCACCTTTTTAGTTGGTACTTGGTTTTTCCATCGTCATAGTTAGAGGGGCCTAACGAGAGGAGCTAGTACCGAGATAAAATATCATCAACCGGAACATCGGGGATCAAGAGTTTGGGAAGAAAGGAGTCAGGAGAGACTCACATGCGAAATTTCTAAAGTCACGAAATGCAACACATCATTTAAGTTAAGCCTGTGTTCATGGAGAATGGTCACACGAGAGGAGATAGGGAAAGTGGATAACAACCGTTAAGCTCTTTTCATAGTTTTAGGAGTCGGGGAGTCAGGATCGACTCACTCATAAATTCCAACACGCGAAATCGCAATGCACCTTTTGTATAAGCGTGCGATCATGACCCATGGTCATGTAGAGGTGAAGCTCATGTCTGATTCTTGTATGTGTGGAATTCATTTCGTATTTGGACCTGTGTATTTGTTAGTAAAGGTTCTAGCAGGAACCCAAAGAGTTGTTCCAGCTCGAGGAGAAGAACGATCCAGTTACTGGGAGGTCGGTAGACCCTACGGAGGTAGGGGGTTGTACCAAGTAATCAGACTAGGGCGACTTATTTTGGTCCTTTACAGGATATTGAAAGTCGTCCTGTATATCCTTCAAAATTCGATGGCAGACAAAAAAAATTATTATCAACACAAAAATGCATTTGTCTAAGGTGGAGTATCGTCAATGGCTCTATATTCGAGTATTCTCCCTCACCTCGACATTGTCATTTTCCTTAGACATTTGGCACTCCATAGGATGGTAATTGGGAAACTGTAGGATGAAGTGGATGCTCTTTGGAGCCAAAATGAAGCATTAAGGTGTAAATTAGATGAGAGGGAGGAAAATAGTGGTTATTCTTCTCCAGTTGGATGAGTAGGCTCTGGGGTAGAGCTGACCGAAGCTCTCATTCTGGATCTCAACTTACCTTTGACGTAATTTAATGGCCAGGGACAACTAAGTCAAGGGGATGTGTATCTTGGACAAGATCATGGACATGGGAGTTATTTTCATTTTGAAACTTCTTTTTGTCGATGTTTTGTTGAAGCTTATGTATTAATGGTATTTACTACCCATTTTACACTTTTAAGTTTAGTAGTAGTATTATAATTTAGCTTTGTAAGAAAAGTAGGAATACTATATGGAGGGATGTTGCTCTAGAAGAGCTAGATTTTTGTAAGGAACTGACAATCTCTTTATGTACCAAGTGGTGTCAACCACACCCTTTTATTGAACAAAATAATTCATTTTTTGTATATATATATATATATATATTTTATTGAACAAAATAATTCATTTTTGTATATATATATATATATATATCAAAATAATTTTTATAATACATTAATATATACTAAAATATTTCTATTTTTAAATGATGATGATGATGATGATGATGATGATGATGATGATTAATGTCGAGTGATATCAAATTGGTTTATAATACCTTAAGAGGGTAAGTGATTGATTGAAATTCTTTAGAATTAAATTCTGTGCTCGAAAATCATTAGGAGAAGATTTCCAAGATCATCGTAGTTTTTTTTAGTAAAAAGGTTAGGAAGGTTGGTAGTGTGACAAATATTTTTAAATTCAGATATAATCTGGGTATAGGCTAGACAATCTACGAGAAAATGTTTTTCATCTTCAACTTATTAGAATCACAAAGGTGACACACTCTTTGACCCCATGGTGTTTTAGGAATTGAACATCGCCATGTTTCACTATGGAGCTCATGAGAATTTTTTTTTATCTTAGCAATGCTTATTTTTTTCTTTACACTTTTCAAAGAAAAGAGGTAATTTTGATCTTCTAGATTAGGGTTGATTACATCCTTATAATACCTTAATTTTCTTTTTTTCTCTAACTCTTTATCACACTACATTTTATGCTTAGACAAGATTGGGCATCTTTATTCCATCCTCACTTGAGTCGATGGTGGTTATGACTGGATTTTGAAGAAATTTTATGAATCCTCTTGTCTTCCACGTTGTTCAAATTGTTCTTATACATTAGGTATATATTGATAGTCATTATCTCAATGGGGGGAAGGATTTATTCTAAGAGGAGGATGGGATATGTTGTATTTCCATTAATTTTGATATTATAGGTTATAAAATTCTTTTGTATTTTCACTATCTTTCTCCAAGATTCATGAGAGATACTACATCCCCAGACTTCACATCCATAAATAATAATAGGATTAACAATATTCTTAAAGAGGAGTTTATTCTTATCCCATATCCAAAGATTGGTTGATTTAAAATAAAATTCAACACCATAATAAGTTTTCCATCACCCAGTAATCATTTTCTCAATGATATAATTTCAGTTGAGCTTGTGGTGAATATCGATTCCAATATATTTGTATGAAATCACTTCCTCCAAGTTGTCTTTTTCATATACGAAGGTATCATAAGTGATCTTATTGGATTTATTGATCATGACCTTAGTCTTGTCACTATTAACAGTTATACCCATATTGGAGAAAAAATACTTGAGGCTTCATAGTTGGTTTTCAATATCATGGGGAATACTCACCATAAGAACAATATATCATCCTAAAGAAGAATATTGATGACTATACCAGTGAGAGAAAGGCCGAGACAACCTTCTTGTTCCAAGGAATCTTCTAACTTGTCAATGTATATTCCAAAAAGAGTAGGGAACAAGGGAAAACCTTGCTTGACTCCAATATTTTAGTTAATCTCTTTCAACCAACCCTCAATGTTCTTAAACTTGGAAATAACGTTCTCATACAACCTTATTACAACAACCCTCAATTCTAAAGGTAATTTTATCTCTTCCAACCCATTCCAACGGTTTTCCCTGGGAACCATGTCAAAATGTTTTCTAATGTCAACAAAAAAACAAAAGAGATTGGTTTTAGTATTGCATAACTCCTCTACAATGATCCTAAAGGTAAAAATATAGTCCATAGTTGAATGATATCTCCTAAAATCGTCCTGTCCTTTAGCTCTTTTACTGTGACTTTCTAACCAAAGACTAATCTTCTTTTCCAAAATAATTTCGTAAAGCTTGGCTAAAATAAGGATAATCACAATGGTCCTATACTTAGAGGGAATGTTTCTATCCCCATTTTTAAAAATAGGAACAATAAGGCTTTCTTTCCATGGTTTAGGGAAGCCCTACATGACTGCTAAATTGAAGAGCTTGTGTATGTGAGGGATGAGGATAGGCCTTATGATTTTTAAATTTTTATCTTGGTAGCCTTCAATGTCTTTAGCTTTCCCATTTGTGAGTCACTTAACCCCCAACCCAATGTCATCCAAAGAAAAAAATTCTTCCTCTATAGGGACAATAGGAATGGTGTCTATGACATTAGGGAATTCATAAAGACTTTAAAAGTGGGAATTCCAGTCTCTTAAGGGAATCATATTATTTTCCTTAATATTCCAGATTATAATTTTCCTCCATAATTTCTTACGATCCAGCTTAGCTATTTGTGAAAGACGCTCTTGCCTTTTATTGATATAATTCTTTTTTACTTTTAATTGGGTAATTTCATGTATTGATATCATCACGTTTTAAGGGCTCGTTATAATAATACCTAATGGATTTTCTAACAATTTTAAATTCTTTATCATACCATGGGTTGGTTGTTCTATTATTATTTTTATAGGAGACCTTGAAATATAACTTCTTAATAGAAGTGGAAAGTGTAGTTGTATAATTATGATAGAGGTATTCAATGTTGTCCTTCAAAGTTCGGAGATGTAATTAAATATTTAAATCCTTTAAGAAAAGGTCAACTTCACTTTTGTCAAAGCGTAGTTTCCTTTGATAATCATAATTCTCTTCAATGTCACTTATGTGCATGGAAAAAATTAGAGTTAGGGTTAAAGGTCTATGATCTGAGTTGGTTTCATGGTTATTTAAAAGTTAAAAAGTTACTATTTGGTTGGAAACAAGGATATCATATACCACATAATCTACGACACTACTACATATCCAATGAATACAAGTCATATGGTTGGAGTTTGTCCACTCCATTACTCCATTGCAAATTATTAGGTATTGAGAGATGTAGAGCATGACCAACTTAGTATGAAACAAATTCTCAATTAAGTCTTTAAAGATTCTTTTGTAGCTATTAGATAAAACAAGGTCCTCATCTAACCATAAAGGATTACGATTGGAATCATTGCTTAAAAGAGTATCTTGGTTAGTTGCAGTCCTAGCATTAAAGTTTCCTAGTAGGAGGATATTACCTTCATTTTTAAAACTACAAATATCTTGTTCTAAATTATGATAGGGACAATTTCTATCTATAATGTTTTTCTTATAAAAAGGAGAATTAATAGGTGAAAAATAGGAAATTGATATATACATATTCTTAGCATTGGTGTTTGAAATATCTATCCAAACGTAATGATTGAGAGGGTCGGTCTTATGAAGTTGAATGTGAGGAGAAATTCTATTTCTAATATAAAAATATATGCCTCCTATCCCTCTATAGTGGGAATTTGTATTCCATGTTGACCATAAGACAAATCCTTCTATTTTAGGGACCTTAGGCTCTTCATTATCCCAAGTTTCAAATAGAAAAATAATATCAATATCACTCAGGATCCAACTTATCAAATGACCTTTGCGCCATGGAAATCCACGACAGTTCCAAAAAAGGATCCCGAGTGTCCCAAATTCCTATTTATTATTTTCCTTTTGATCTCTATCCCTAAAAATAGATTTTTGATTTCTAAATATTTCTCATTTTCCTTCTTTCGTAGCTTCTTTTACCTTTGGAACTTCCTTCCTTAATTCATATTGGTCTTCGGGAATGAGGTCTTCATTTATAAATATTCCTGACCATTTTAAGCTCAGATATTTACTGAGTATGCTATATTTATTGTCATTACAACTTAATTTGACATAGATGAACCTATCTTTATGATCAATTATTTTTCCTAGCCTCTTTAATTTTATAAGGTAAGTTGTTTCAGTTTGTGATTTATTTTTAAATTCTTATTTTGCTATTGCTAGCGTATCCTCCTCTTGTTGTTCCTTTTTACAAACAATTATGAGGTTCAAGGCTCTTTTATTACTCTCATGGTCCATTTCAATTAGCTTATTCATTTCCTATATGATGGGTTTGATATCCAATTTGTTTTCTAGATTACTAAGGGTCAAATTGTTGGTTAGTTTTTCTTCTAGTTGTTTAATCCTATCTCTCAAGTTGTGATTTTCTTCAACCTCTACTTCTTGGGTTGATTGTTTTTATTTTTCCATTTCTTGAATCCTATCCTCCATTTTCTATAATTGAATCTTGAACCCTAAGAAGCTATCCTCTATTTGATTTTGAATGGTATATTTGAAGAGTCATATTTTTTTTATTATCAACCATTGCCTCTAGCTCTATTTGGAGTTTTATGTCTCTTTATTCACTCCCTTTTTCTAGTGATTCTAGCTCTATTTGGTGTTTGACATATTTTTCTTCTCTCCTTTGTTATAATGATTCCATATAATTGTAAAGGCTATCTAAGGTAACATAGGGGGGCCTCCCCCAGGATGAGTTTTTGGAATAGGTGGTGGAGTGCTCATATTGAAAAGAAGATAAAATAAGTAACAATTGTTATTTTGGTGTGACTTTAAAAATGGAAAAGAATTTTTTTAATTGATAATAATGATATTAATTATTCTCTCTAAAATCAAATTTTACTTATTAAACTTAAAATAAATAAAAATAAATAAGTAAATAATTTTAATTATATTTAAATCTCTTTAATTTTCACAGGATACTGAATTACAAATATATTTTAAATTAAACTTGAATCAAGGTAACAACTGACTCACCTAATTTCATGTGTAGGTGTTTAGCAGGCTGAAAAAGTCGGAACTGATTTATGAGCACACATGTAGGTGCTCAACAGGTGGACGAACCCATAACTAAAAAATATTCAAATCCCCATAGAGTATTCGTGTCAAAAAGTTCAAAACTGTGGAGATTATTCTAAATTTCTCCTTTACAACTACAGAGATATAATGTTCCAAACAAAATATCTCTTTCGAAACCATAGAGAATTATTATTCCCATTCCAAAATACATAGAAAGTTTTATTCCCGTTCAAAATCGCAGAGAAGTATTATTCTCGTTCAAAAAAGTAATTATATAGCAAACTAAAGTAATTATTATGAACTCGATATATTACAACCTCCGCACACACACACCCTCTTAAAGTTCGATAGACCAATTTGGTATGAGTGGATGTTAATCATCATCATCGTCGTCGTAATCATCATCATATATAATGAAGCCTACACAAATAATAATAATAATAATTATTATTATTATTTATTATTATTGTTTTATATTTTTATTTTTATTTTAATGTTTTATTATTATTTTAATTTTTTACGTTACATGAGCATATATCACATGAAAAAATCCCCTATAATGTATTGTAGAGTGTATTTTTACTCAATCATACATAATAAAACCATATTAAAATAAAATTTTCTTTATATATAAGACTTGTCATTAATATTTTTGTACTTGTAATATTCCTGAAACATTGAAAATAAATATCTAAATTAAATTTTGTGAATGCGATTAGCATGTGAAAGAAGAGTGCAAGAGTTACTTTCAATCATGAAATAGAAATCCTTGGAATCAAGTGGACTGCATAATTTGGGGTTGTTGGGAAAAGATGAGAGTGCCCCATATTTATATAGAAATGAAGTGGGGAGACTTGTGAGTGAGATCGACCAAGTGGGCCCAATCCCATACTTTCATATGTGAGTTGAACAAGGTGGAGAGACATCATGAACCAAGGGGAGTTGGATCAATTCATGTGTTGGGAAATATGATGTGAGATAGGGTGAGCCAAGATATGGAGTGAACAAAGGAATTAAGTAGAAAAACACATCATGGGGGATGCACTTTCATCTCTTGTATGTATTATCCAAGACGACTCGACGTGACCCACACGGAGGCACAACGAGTTAGATAGGCAAATGTATGTGGTAAATTATGAGTCAAATCAACCCACACCACCGAGAGATGTGATGATCCATCGAACAGATTTTATGGTTGGGGGCATCATGAGGTGTATATATGGACGAAGGTGGAGTGAGCCAAGAAACATACAACAAAGACTCTACGCTCGAAGTGAAGGGAGGAGACTCAACTTGGGTGAAGAGGAATATATGCGAAGATATGGATGACAAGTAGCCAAGATAGGTGCCAAAAATGAGATTTGATGAAGTCTTTACGTAGGATATGAGAAAGAATGGGAGTCTTCTGGGTTCTTGGTGAAGTGATTTTTGTGACATGAAGACACAATTAAGTCTTTGGTGGGAACTTATATGGCATGAATCACAAGGGTGAGAATATTGTTACGATGATGAAGTTCTCTAGGGAGAATATGTGTATGAGAGATTTGTCTTAGTGAAGTGAGGTAATTCATGCAACTCTGTCAATGTTGTAAACCGAGTTAGGCACTATTTATGCTACCTACACTATAAAACCATATATCTTGTATGTTTTTCAAGTGTTCTCTTTCTTTCACATCTTTTGTGGTTGTATGATTAAATGACTTAGTGTTGTTAGTGAATGAAAATTTTCCAAGTATGCAACTGAGTTATATTGAGTTCTATTGTGACTCTCATGTAGCCTATAAAATAGTATGGGTATGCTCTAGGTGAAGAGGCATAGTCTTGGGGCAATATCCTTGGCTTTTTCAAGACATCAAGTAAGAGTCACCACAATAGCACACAACAGTCGGGTTTCAGACAACTTGGGTGTGACCATTCGACAATGACCCTGGGTAGACTGTGGGTGTGTGATAAATGATATGAAACAAAACTTTAAAGATAGTTTGGTGATGTTTTCACCATTTTTTCCTTTGTGATAGATTGTATCACAAAATATTTGGTGAACCATTCGGTGAGGTGGATTGGTTCATCGTGGAGATATCTTTGGCCACATAATTTGGTGGGAAGTTGGTATCAATCTTGTGGAAGAAGTTGGTGTCGATTGACACATTGATTTGTGGACAAAGTTGAAACTTGTGGATAGTTTTGGGTGCACACCTTATGCAAACCAAGAGAAAAGTTTATTTGGAAAATTGAAGCACCTAGATAGGAAAAATGACTGTAGAACTCGTAGCATATTTCATTGCAGAGTTGAAGATGGAAATAAGTTAGGTTTATTGTTTCAATTTGGTGGTAGGTGGGATGCTCTGTGCACAAGTAGAGTGTCAGTTCATTGTATACTTGGCACACTGAGTTGGGAAGAGTGCAACCTTGGAACCTTAGTAGAGTAGGTAACTAAGGTGCAATTAAAACAAGGAAACAGTAGGAAAGTAACTTGGGTCGGATCATAGGCAAGTCAGTAAGTCTTGGGATAGATGATCAATCATGTTGGTGAACCAACTGTAGGAATTGGCCATAATTTTTCAATTGAAGTAGCCAAACATATATGCGGGATAGGTTAAACTTGGGTGCATGCGAGAAGAGAAGAGTTGCATGAATGTAGGATAAGGAATGTCGACCTGATACAATAGTATGGAAGGCATAAAAACTTGGAAAGGCAGGATCAAAGATTTGAACCAATGTCTATAGGCAATGACAGAGATTAATGGACAGTGGCATTTTTGGATGGAGACCATTATAGGAAGATCCCAAGGCTTCGGTTGCTCAGAGAGGAGGATGCCCAAAGAAAAGGAGAGGTCAAAACAATGAATAAGTTTCTTGATCATAGAGGAATACTTGTTTGGTGTTTTCTTTGTGAAGAAATCACTTCGCAGTAGACTATCTAATGAATACTAAGTTGTAATGGTTGGAATAAAAGTGTAGTAGGAAAAGGAGAATCTTGTCGCCATGGTGGAAGTATTCCAAATGATTTCACATTAAAAAGAGATGTTTAAATTCTTTGACCCTTTGGAAACATTTCTAGATGATTCCCAAGAAAGAGGCCGCAAACAATGTTCACAAGGTGAAGGAGAAGGACTTTTCTTTGTTGATGCAAAAATGAATGGGATGAAGGTGGATACTTTGGTTGACATCTGTGGAACAAGAAACTTTAGAGTGAGTGTACCATGAAGTCGCTTCATCATATGCTTGAGAGTAACATGGCCATGTAAAAGGTGGTCAACTCACCAGTCGATTCGACAGTTAGGGTGGTTCACTGATCCGAACCTTTGAAATTTGGAAGTTGGTTCAGAAATTGGGGCTTGATTGTTTCTCCATTGGATGATCATGAATTTGTCTTGGGACAATAATTTCCTATATTCTCTAAGTCATTTCCACTCCTGCACACAGGCTGCTTGGTGTTATTGGATGAAGCCAAAACACTAAGTATGACCTTGACGATGAAGAGGTAGCTTGGACGAATATCCATGATTTCTATTATCAATTTGATTGAGGGAGTCTACAAAAGTGTGGAAATACCTTGCAATAGAATGAAATAGCAAGGGGTGTGTTAGACCATGTTGACCTTGGGAGGATTCAACCAGAGAGAATTTTTTTTGCAAAGCTTGTAGTGTCAGAAGTAAGAATATGAGGATGAGTTAAAGTCAACCATTGCAACACTTGCCGAGGAAATATCATGGGAGATGCAACCTGAGTCACTTTGCTACTATTAGAGTTGCAAAAAGGTTGAGACACATTGGTGATACAAATCATTTTTGGAAAAGAATACAAGTGTTGAGATGGAGTAGTGCATGGAAGCACTCACTCAACCAAAATTGGATTCATATATGGAAGAAGTGAGAATGGAGGACTATGACCCTACAACCTTTATGAAATTTTGTTGGAAAGTCATGAGGATATATGGATTTCAACTCAGTATAAAATGACTTAAGTAGTTGGTATGCATATTGAAGGAATTTAGGTTGGTGTTCATATACTTGTGCATAGAGAACAAGTCAAACATTATGTACACCAATAGCCTTGGTTGCAGCCATTGAGTACATTCCATTTGTTGAGAAGACAAATATTTGGAACACTGCTGGGAAGCAGGAAACACAGCCTTGGGAGCCTTTCAAAGAGGTGTCATCACAAACTTGGAGATATACATTATCTTGAAAAGGGTGGTGTGGTGTACAAATCTTTGGAAGTGGGCATCACAACATATTTGTATGAGTATGACTTAGTGAGTTGAAGAAGGTGGAGACCTCACATTGGCACAATGAAGACAACAGTGGGTGTGTTAGGTTTTGGAGAGGGAGATTAACAATATATTGGCATGTTGGGTTAGTGGGGTGACTTGGAAGCTAGAGGAAGGGAGAAAGAAATTACCTTAGTCTTTGAGGTTGGATTGAGTGATGGGGATGTAAAAATAATGAGTATGTTTTAGGATGAGGAGGACATCACAGAGGAGATGCAACCCAAGTCACTTTGTTTCCAATCAATTTGTAGAAAGGTTAAGGTATATTAGTTGGAAAACTCACTTTAGGAAAAAAATATAAGTGTTAAGATAATGCAGTGCATGGAGGCACTCACTCAACCAGAATTGGAGTAAGAAGCATAAGATACCTATGCATAGAGCACAAGTGCGACACTATGTACACCAATAGACTTGGTGGTAGGTATTGGGTACATTCCATTAATTGGGAATACAAAGACTTGGCACACTACAAGGAAGAAGGAAACATGCTCTTGGGTACCTTGTGAAGAGGTGCCAGGGCATACCTGGATATATGCCTTTCCATGAAGAGGGCAGTGTCCTAAAGGCACCCTGGAAGTGGGACAACATATTTGTATGAGTGTGACTTAGTGAGTTGAAGAAGGTGACAACCTCACTTTGGCACGATGAAGACAACAATTGGTGTGTTAGGTTGTGGAGAGGTATGTTGGAAGTACATTGACATGTTAGGTGTTAAAAAAAACAAGTATTCCAACAGAGGATAAACGCCTTCAGTAACCACTCACACAACCAGATCAAAGATCAACACACTGATGTTTTTACATGGTAAAACCCTACGAGAAAACATCCACTACCCCAACCAACATGGCCCCTTGGAGAAGTTTATTAATTCAAAAGAAAAATATTACAGATAAATTTTACAAGAGAGTTTCTCACAATTGATCATCGAAAAATTACCCTCCATGCTCTTTAAATAGAGATCATGGACCAATACGGTGTTAAGACACAAATCAATGTAGTCATTAAGATCAAGGAGAATATGAACTGTCGGATCACTCTATGTTGGGAACATATTGTGACCGTCATATTTATTAACTACAAATGCATACTAATTCATACTAAAGAAACACACTAATAGACACACTTTTATCTAACGACACATTAGACCAAGTAGATATTAACTAACTTATAAGTGTCTAAATATCCTAACATCCCCCCTTAATAACAATTTGAGATATGATTGAAGGATTTAAAATAGTGATACAATAGGAGAAGGAATGAGGCATTAGAGCCTATCCCCCCTTAATGACAACTTCTTGAAATCCTAACATAAATCTAAGTTTGGAAAACTTTGCTTCTATAAGAGACTTTGTGAAAATGTCTACAACTTGATATTGTGTAAGGAAAAAGAGCACTTCAATAACTTGACCATGAATGATCTTTCTCATGACGTGCATGTGTAGCTTGATGTCTTTTTTTGCATTGATGTTTAAAAGGGTATTTGGTGAGCTTGATGGAACTCTGATTGTCTCACCATAAGAATTCTCGACTTTCATTTACCGCTACTTAGTACTTTTCTTTTGCTAAATAAAATGCAATAGCATGTTGTTTCTTATAGGCCCAATCGACAGGTCCTAAACCAAGGATGAAAACATAACCTGAAGTATACTTATGATCACCATGTTCGCAAGCCCAATCTGAATCAGTGAAACCAACCAATAAAAGAGTCCCCCCTAAATTGTAATGTATACCGAACTAAATTGTACTCCAGACATACTGAAGTATCCTTTTAGCTGCTTTACAATGGATTTCATGAGGTGTTTGCATATACCAGACAAAAATACCAACAACAAAGGAAATATCAGGAGGGGTATGAGTCAAATATAAGAGGCTACCAAATAACTGACGATACAAGCTGGCATCAACTTTGGGAGAAGTACAGGTGGCATCAACTTCAGGAGAAGTGCAAGTGGAAACAAGCTTGACTCCAGACTAGAACGGAGAGGGGGTTGGTTTACGATATTCCATGTGAAAGTGATGAATAAGGTCACATGCATAAAAATTCCTTCATTGGTTTGCAAAACTTGGAGGCCAAGGAAATAGTGAAAAAAACCTAAGTTTGTGATTTCAAATTTCTTCTTAAGGCTGGTTTTCACATGGTTTAAAAGTTTTGAGTCACTAACAGTAAGGATAAGGTCATCAACATAAAGGAAAAATATCGTGATATGGCTTCATACTTTCTTGGTATAAACATTAGGATCATAATGGCATCTAGAAAATATGGTGTCAATAAGAAAGTTGTCCATTTTGGCATACCAAACTCGGGGAGCTTGCTTAAGATGATAAATATATTTCTTAATGAGAAAAACAATGCTAGAGTCATTATGTACATATCCAGGAGGTTGTTCCATGTATATTTCATCTTGCAAATCCCCATGCAAGAAGGAGGATTTAACATCCATATGATGGACCTCCCATTTATATGAGGCAAGAAGGGCAAGAACAAGATGGATGGAATTTATTTTGGTGACACAAGAAAAGGTTTCATTATAGTCAATTCATTCAACTTGAGAAAATACTTTGGAAACTAACCTATCCTTGTGTCTTTCAACACTTCCATCTGATGCATACTTAGTTCTGTAGACCC
The DNA here is from genome assembly GCA_010110895.2 of Picea sitchensis. Classification (NCBI taxonomy): domain Eukaryota; kingdom Viridiplantae; phylum Streptophyta; class Pinopsida; order Pinales; family Pinaceae; genus Picea; species Picea sitchensis. The sequence continues at coordinate 140,912 of SNQJ01S0015805.1, forward strand.
ATTTACATCTAACAAGTTTTCTTCCTTTTGGAATAGGTACAACATCCCAATTATCGTTTTCCATTAAAGAAAAATACTCTTCATTCATCATTGTATCCCAATATAGATGACATCAAGCTTATGAAAATGTCTTAGGATCATGAGTCTATGAAACTTGAGCCAAAAGAGAAGAGGATTTGTTGAACTGTGAACATGTCCGACGTTGATATGAAGGATCACCGATAATATTACCAACTACTTCTCGTGTTGAATGAACCCATCTAGGAAGCGATAGAGATGGTGTTGGTTTAGGTTCAAAGGACTCATCTTGAGGAAGGTGAGAAGGCAGAGGTGGATTTTCATCCTCATTTTCATCATCTAAAGAATAAACCAAAATAGGAACATAATAAGGCACAACATCGAAGATGGCTCGTAGGCCGAAGAAGGCACAATCGTCGAATTAGGCTCACAGGCCAAGATATTTTCACCAAATTTAACATATCTTCTAATAATAATTTCATTACAATGTGGTTGAAGAAGTATATAACCTTTGACATCTTCAAAATAACCAACAAATATACACTTCTAACTTTTAGGCTACAATGCTTTCTTTTTCTCATAAGGAATGTGAGCCCATGCTATACTGCCAAATACATGGAAGTGACTTACATCTAGTTTAATTTTAGTCCAAGCTTCTTCCAGTGTTATATTTTTAAGAGCCTTTATGGGAGTGAAATTTACTATGTAATTTTCACAGTTGATGGCTTTCACCCAATACTTTAGACTTAATCCCTTATATTGGATCATACAATTAACCATTTCTTTTAATGTGTGATTCTTTCTCTTAGCAACACAATTTTTTGTGGTGTATATGGAACAATGTCTTGCATTTGGATGCCCTATGTAGTGCAACAACATGTAAAATTATTGTTCACATATTCTCCTCCATTATATGTTCTTAGACTTTGAATTTGATGTACAAATTGCTTTTCTACAAGGGCCTTTTAGGGTAGAAACCTGTCAAAAACATTGCTCTTAAATTTTAATAAGTAAAACCAAGTATGTCTAGAAAATTCATCAATGAAAGTTAAGAAATACTTGCACACAGAAAGAGGAGAAGAAACTAGACCACACAAGTCATTGTGAACAAGTTGCAAAGGGCCTGAGGCGTGCCAAGAGGCATGTTTGTCAAATATGTCCCGATGATGTTTGTTGAGAACACAACTGGAAAAAACACCATATCTGTGTAACATCTCGCTCTGGCGCACTGAGTAAACATATTTTTTGAGGACACTTGCTTCATATCGCGGTAACATCTCTCACCAAGACCGAGTAAACATATTCTTTGACACTTGCTCGTAAGTGATCTCGAATTTTATGATGTTAAAACATTTATCCCGATTATGATGCATTATGATAGATGACTTGATGTTTTAATTCCTTGACATAGACAAAAGCATCGACTCGATTTTACCGAAAAGTGGTTTTGGACCTTGAGGGGATGTCGAGGTATCGATGAACCCTTGGACCTCGATTGAGCCTGTGGGAGTGTGCTATTTGGCTGATGTATTTACCGTGGATATTTCACGGATTGATGATATGTTATGGATTGGCTGTTCTTTGACACGCTTGTTGATGATGCAAGCTGATTATAGCTTGTCACCCACTCACATATGGAGCAATAGGGTCAATAATAATTCCATTTGAGAGGTTGTGTGGACAATAGTCCTGCCACATCCCACTAGCACTCCCTCCATGGCTTGAACCGTAGGTTAACGACACCTAGTTCGAGAGGATCCATCGATGTCGCGGAGGGCAGACCGCGATAGTCACTCATGATGATTCTATATGCTGCGAATAAGGCGTGGGGGCGTTATTCCTTAGAGTCCTTAGTCTCCCCATAAGTTCACCCGGCGTAGCAAGTTGGACCTGTGGGTTATGCAGGATTTCACCAATCACTAAGTTGGCGAAAGTGGTGGCCTTTGAGCACGTGGTGCATCCCAAAGGGCACCGCCGACAATAAGAAAACACAAGAGTTGCAGTGGCACCTTGGGATAATCGTGGTAACCTCCGAAGTGGGCACGCTGCACAAAGGGAAACGGTAATCCAGGTGTAAGTGGCACCCCGGAGACGCGGGTGCATCCCCGAAGCCAAGATTGAGTGGGATGAAGGAAACAAACCTAAATATCCCTAAGACAATAACGCCTTAAGAAATCCTTAAACAACTTCCCTAACCCAGTGTCGCCCAGTTCAGAATCTAAGTACTAAGTCTAAAACTTTTAGGGTAAAATTTTAGTCTAACCTTAAGAACAGACCCTGAAATAAAAATAATAGTTTAAAGAAAAACCCACCTAAGTAATAGTTGTGTCTTCATAAAATTCTTGGGGTGATGACGAGGGTAAGATTTAAATTAAAACTAATGGTTTTAAAATTTTACAAAGAAGAAAATAATTCCTAACTTGTGGAAGAACAAAAGATATTAAATAAATAATAAATGAAAATATTAATTAACGCATTTACCTTTTTGGTTTTAAAAAAAAAGGAAGGGATTAATAAAAATAGGGAAACAAAGTAAAAAAGGAAACATAGACAATTAATAAGTAATAAAATTATTTAACGTGCGGGAGTATAAAAAGTTATGAATTTAAAAATAAAATGAAAAGATTAATTAGCGCATTTACCTTTTTGGTTTAAAAGAAAGGAAAAGAAGGGATTAATAAAAATAGGGAAATTAAGTAATAAACGAAACATAGACAATTAATAAGTTAAAGAAAATAATTTTGGAGAAATGTGGGGGATGAATGACACTTGTACGATAGAGAAATTTTGGAGGGTTTTCTTTAAAACTTAAAAATAAATGTGATTTAGGAAAGTTGGGAGGGCTCAAAACTCTATAAAAGAAAGGGGGATGAGGGGAAAAGGGGATGGGCTATTAGGTATCGTTATGTTGCCAAATTGTGACTGGACTAATTGCTTGTGAGGAGTTGGGCATTTCTCAACTTGTGTTGGAGTGGTATCTCAGCCTTGCGAGGCAAGTTGGGAAGCTAGGCATACCTTTTGGATTTGTATGGCCCCTTTGCGGCTCGGTGGGTTAAGGGGGAAGTAGAGTACCCCTAGCGATTGGCTGGGAGGTACCGGTGAGGTCCCTATGGTCAGCGAGCGGGAGCGGCACGGAGCGCACAATACATTATTCAACGAGGACAATAAGGCAACGGTATGGGTTTTTGTTGTTGATAGAATAAGATGCTTTACGATTTATGTTGGTATTAGAACATGGGTTGTAAATGGATTAATGGTCGTTATATTTATTTACTCTGCAAGTGTAGTAAAATATGTTCTCAAATGTATTATCCTTGTGGCTTGAAGCGTAACAGATTGGTTTTATATGTATTGCTTTCTATTTCTGTGAAGATGTAATAAAATCTGTTATCAATGGAATCTCCTTGTCTCTTGAATGTAATAAGAACAGTCATATATGTATTTTTCCAACAGATGTAATAAAAATGTTTTTATTAAATGTAATCTCCTTTTCACTTGAAAAGTAATAAGACTGGTCATATAGTTATAGTTATTGTTGAAATTTTATTTTGCTAGAAGGATAAACTGACTGGAATCCTTTCCTTCCACTGTCATGCAGGCTACGTTCGAACCAAACAAGAGTAAGTAACCCCGAGAGAATGGACTGACTACTTTGCCAAGAGTGATGTTTTCAGTCTTCCCTGCAAGAAAAGTAGTGGTCCTGCAAGAGACAGGCTATGATGTTTTATTTGGCTCGTCATTGATATGTTTGAAAAGAAAGAAACAATAAACTGTATCCAAGTCCAGCACAGAAGAAGTTGAGTACCGTGCTATGTCTTCTGTGGAGTAATGCATTTTGCTTTGCTTATAGCTTTAGGAGAGTAGTCGCACAGTGAATTCAAGCGTTAGCAACGTCTTTCCCAAGAGAAAGAAAGACAGGGGACCCAACCCAAGTTTAAGAGGCGAGCAACGAGTTAGTATGACCTTATTTTTCCCTTGGCTCTGTGTTTGTCCAGATTTATCTCTGCTCTAGCATTTCGTTTTCGCCCAACGACTCCCTGTTTTACTCAGCTAATGGAATCCTCCGTCTCCATGATGATTTTTAGTTTCCACTCAGCCTTATCTCTATGAATTCGTGGGTGGGGTTAGCCCTACGAATTTCCCCTTAAAATCGTTGTAATTAATATGCACACTCTATGATTTATGGGTGCCTTAACCCAACCAAATTCTTTTTATCATCTATAATTGTTGTTGTGCCCTATCTCTACAATTTAAATAAAATCGCTTAACTCACCCTTTTCTCACCAGCCGGTAGTGATTGTGATCAACCGTAACCCTTCGCTCTGCCTTGACTTAAGATTGTGCCTTTTACCTCTGCCTGCACGTGCTGTACGGTGGTGAGGGAATTTATATGACACAGTCAGGAAAATTCTGAGTAGACATACTGGTTTGGACAGATGCCACCTCGATAATCGCCCGATGATTATTAATTCCTGGCATGCACTCGTAGCTTAAATTTGTTGGTTATTGATTTTTACGCTTGGGCATCTCTTCCCTGGTGAACTTGCCTTGGACAGCGACCTTGAACTTGTGGTTTCCCAAGGTTCATGACTGCGTTTCTGTACGCGTTATGGTCCATCATTAAGACTGTATCTCCTGTTCCGATGGGCGCGTGTATATTTTATTTCCTGTTCCATTTGGCTATCCTGAAATTCTTCTTTTAAAGGGCATTTTTTTTTCCTTTTTACATTCTATTTATTGCACAACGAATTTATTCCTTACCCCTTTTGACAGCGAATCTATGTGCTGGAATCGAGACGAATCGGTAGTCATTCACCGTATTACTTTTCAAGGCGAAATTACAGATAATTCTTGCCACCTGTTGAGTGACAGATATTTTATTAGTCCTTGTTTTCTTTTTAACCAACGGAAATCATAAGTCGATTCCTCAATGATTATAGGCGATTTTGTTTTACAGAAAATGGTTTGAATTTTAATTATTTGGATTTAATTACATTAACTGTTAATGAATCCGTTCAATGGGTTAGAGGTATTGTTTTCATCTGGTATAAAGGAGATTTGTATTAATTTAGGTTTAAGCAGAGTTAATACTTGGTAAAAGAAAAATATATTAATAACATAAATATTTTAATTACCATAATTAAACATTTAATTTCTACCTTAAGAAAAAAATATTTTATTATCAATTTCAAAAAAAAACAAACATTTCAATATTGTGGTGAGCATGAGGGAGCTTTTAGTTCCTTAGTATTCATCTTGGAGTTCACACATACAAAGTATCCTAAATTTATTTTATTTCTAATGTTCTTGGTAATAGGGTCATCATTTTAAGGTAACGTTATTGAATATTATTGTTTAGGAATTATGTAACTGTGATATATGGTCATTTTAATAGGTAAGAGCATTACTACTGAAATGAGGTTTTATGGTTATTTAATTGCAAGGATATATGATGTAAAATGGGAGGTTGTTGTTGTTCTAGGGTAATGTTATTGTAAATTTACTGTCATGGTAATTTATCGTTGAAACATGAAAATGTAATATCCCCACTTTTTGGAAAAATGCTATATAGGCTTGATAACATAGGAATGTAAGGACATTGTTAATTGTTTACCATGTTGTTGTAGAATAAATGTAAGGGTATGGTTAATCATTATAAGGACGTTTTAATTTTCAACCTAAAAGGCTAAGGTCCTTAAACTAAGAGCAATAAATAATTATGATTTAGATTTAGAAATTAATTATGTATACTCATTTTTAAGGTTGGGTTGATGACTCATCGAATAACAAAATTAAACGAAGTAATTGATCTATACTTGTTTCCAATTGAGTCATAGGGAATGTTGAGGCTTAACTAATGGTTGGTTATTGTTAGGGTCCTTCTGACTTGCGTCTTCCATAGAGGTCGTGGTTGTCCGTTGATTTTGTTGTACTTGGTTGGCTTGCATTGTTGGGTCTGCTTGTGTCGGGCAGGATGTAGGCACCTCCTTGTAGCCTCAGTATATAAGTCTGTGTGTGTGATTATTTATGTGTAAGGAATCCGGTGCTGTATCAAGAGTCTCGGGCCCTTTAAAGGCAGGGTTTCCACTCTTGTGACACACCTGATGGAGATTACTAGTTTATGCCTGAGCAGTCGGCCAGGAGCCTATCTGACCTCCTCTCTCTCTGGAGCAGAGGACTAAGATTAAACGCCCTGCTTTCCTGTGCAGAAATAGTAAAATCTACTATTATGGATTCCTCCTTATGCATATGGTCATCAATGCTTGCATTTACTTGTTGTGCACATTGTGTCTTCTTGTGTGATCATCGTGGTCGTGTCTTGTTAGTCGTCGGGTGGCGACGTAGAGTCAAGTGTGTCTGTTTCCTTTCTACACGCACACACACACCTTTAAAACCAAAAAAAATAAAAATTGCACCTGTTATCAGAGTTGTTGTCGTAACGAGGAGGTTCGTTACAATCTACATGAAACAAGAGGAAGACCAGTCACCATATGTTGATTACATAGTTTCTGCAATGAACGATAGTTTATATTACCAAACCACTCAGGCCAAAGTTTTCTCAGGTCATCACTATGAGAAACATAAAATGATGGAAAAGATGATGATATAAAGTTTTCAAACTTGTAGAACCTGGCAATATCATCAACAATTCCAGTGGAAAGAACATTCTTGGGATATTCTAGATCCTTGATTACCACTTGGTGAGGTGAAAACTATACCGTTTTACCTTCACCTGAATGAGTTATTTGATATACTGATAGAAGGTTACAAGAAATAGTTGGAACACATAATACATCATTGAAATGACAATTATCTACCTGAATTGTTCGATATCCTACAACACTAAGAGATCTATCATCACTAACAAATATTTTCTTGGTGTTACATTCATTTAGAGAAGAAAATATGGATTTATCTTCATCCATATAATAAGATGCTCCAGAATCAATAAGCCACTCATCATGAGAATAAGTAGAAGTGCACTGAAGGAGAAACCAGAAGCAGAAAGTGCATGTCCATGAGAAGAAGAAGAAGAAGTAGAATCAATATTGATGTTCTTCTTCTTCATCACTGCTTCTAAAGCTACCATCTTCTTAAAACATTTGGAATAATCATGACCATATTTCCGACAAAAGTTGCAATGTTTGTCAGTCTTCTTATTTTTAGATTTTTGTCCTTTGTCACCGTTAGGATATGGAGCTATCTGAGTGGGTTTGGGACCCTTTTTTTAATGTTACTTTAGAGAGGATGTTACTTCTTGGGATTCTTAGGTTTATATTTCTTTTGAGTTACTAAGGATTTGTTGGAGGTACCTGTAGTGTTTATCACTCCAAGTTGTACAAGCTTATATTTCTCTCTAATCAAAGCATCACAAAAGGACTCAAGAGTGAGAATTTGATAATAATTCCCTAGAGCCTCTGTCATGGAATAAAAGGTAGATACAAACACATAATATGAACTACCTAGCTTAGAAAGAATAATATATATGCAACACTCTTCCTCTATCTTTATTTGACATTATTCACATAAAATTCTGAGTGTTTTCAACTTAGATAGATAGTCTTAAATGAAAAAAAACTCATTTGGCCTTAAAGTCAGTATTTGATTTTCTAACTGATTTGCTTGAATAATGTTGTGTTTACCAAACAAAGATTCAATCTTTTCCCAAGCTTCATAGGGGTCATGAATTTCTTGAAAGTGGAACATTAAATAATGAGAGATCGACATTATGATCAATCCACGTGCTTCGTCACTCCTATTATCCCATTTGAATTTCTTATCATCATTAGTGGGTTATTTTTCCTTTCCCAAGGTAATATGGTACAAGCCTTTACTACTTAATAAATCCTCCATATCATATTTCCATTAGAAGTAGTTGGTGCTAGTAGGAAAAATATTACTAGAAGAAGACATATTAAATATGCAGATAATATTTATTGAAAAACTGAAACTGATGATCTGGATGGAAATATCTCGAAAAATTAGGTGGTTTTAGAAACAAACGCCATTGAAAATGGACTTCGGATGTGAAAGTTATGCCCTTTTAAAAAAACGCATAAACGACAACCAAAGAACCATGTGGTGGTGATACCCCTCCAAATAACCTAAATTTTACAAATAAGTTTCTTTATGAAGTGACAGACAGTTTTATAAAAAGAAGTGGGGATCACTTTTACAATGGAGCTACTTTATAAAAGAAACTTGCTTGAAAAATAAAAGACTCTAAAATAAAATATTAAATCTACTTATAGTGATTCACTTTTGTACTTGAAGTGAAATACAATTTACAATGGAGCATGAACGTTTTTTTAAAAAGTAACAAAAACAAAGACTTGAACTCAAGACCTCTTACTTAGTAAGGAATGTTTTAACCAAGTGAGCTAGAAAAACATATTGTATTGTTAGGACGAGGATTTTTGTTGTTGTTATTATTGTTGTTGAAGACGGCCTTGGAGAGAGTGATAAAAAAAAACTCTTTTCACACAAGAAAAAAATTCCACTTCTCAATGACAAGTGTTAGATCTCGGTTAGCTTAACAAGAAAATGCGTCTTTTTCTATTTGTTTATGATTTTATGAGATCGCATAGGGTGCAGAGAAAAGAGTATATGCATATATAAAAGAGTAAAATCCTGGAAACAAACAATATAAAACCAAAATAATACTCTGCAAAAATTTAAAATGGCATATTCAGGCTTTATACCTCCGGATCTTATTGAAATGGTCGTATCTTGGGAAAATAGAAACATTTTTTAGTGAAACAAGCACTCAAAATGCAATGGAACATTCCTCTCAACCCAGAAATCCATGAAAATGGTAGAAACTAGAGATGTGGAAACTCAGCTTCACGATCTCAATCTACAATGGGAGATGGTCTTCAAACAACTTTGATTCCATGTTCGAGAACATGTGTATTCCAACAGAGGTCGAACACCTTAAGTAACCACTCACAAAACCAGATAAAATATTAACACACTGATGTTTTGATGTGGTAAAACCCCTATGAGGAAACATCCACAACCCCAACCAACACGACCACATGGAGCAGTTTATTAATGCAAAAGAAAAATATTATAGAGAGATTTTACAAGAGATTTTCTCACAATCTATCATCGACAAATGACCCTCCATGCTCTTTAAATAGAGACCATGGACCAATCGGGTGTTAAGCCACATATCAATGCAACCATTAAGATTGAGTAGAATATGAATCGTCAGATCACTCTATGTCAAGAACATATCGTGACCGTCACATTTCCTAACTACAAATGCATACTAATGCATACTAAATAAACACACTAAAAAATATAGTTTTACCTAACGACACATTAGACCATGTAGATATTAACTAACTCCTAAGTGTTTGAATATCCTAACATTAGGTTAGTGGGGTGACCTAGTATTCAAAGGTAGGGAGAATAACTTTTCCTTAGTATTGGAGGTTGGACCGAGTGATGGAGATGAGGACATAATCGTTATGTTTGGGCATGGGGAGGACATCACACAAGAGAAACAACTCGGGTCACTTTGTTGTTGGTAGAGTTGCAAAAAGGTTGAAGTGGATTGGTTAGATAACTTATTTTCAACCAAAATTGTAACTGTTGAAACGGAGTAGTTCATGGAGGCACTCACTCATCGAGACTTGGAGTCAGATGCCAAAGAAATGAGAATGGAGCACTTTGGCCCTGCAAAAATTATGAAATTTTGTACGAAATCTGTGGGGATATATGAATTTCAACCTAGTGTGGAATGACTTGAGCAATTGGGATACACGTTGAAGGAAATTAGGTTGGTGTTGAGATAATTACGCACATAGCACAAGTCAGAAACTATGTACACCAATAGCCTTGGTTGTGGCTATTGGGTACATTTCATTCGTTGACAAGATAAAGAGTTGGAACACTACCAGGAAACCAGGTAGCATGGCCTTGAGAACCTTGCGAAGATGTTCCATCGTAGACCTCGATATATGCATTTCCATGAAGAGCGTAGCATTGTGTAGGGTTCCTTGGATGTGGGCATCATAGAATATTTGTATGAGTGTGACTTAGTGAGTTGAAGCAGTTGGTAACCTCACTTTGGCACGGTGAAGACAACAATTGGTGTGCTAGGTTCTTGAGTGGTAGCTTGACAGTAGACTAATGCACTGGGTTAGTGAGGTGACTTGGCAGTTAAAGGAAAGGATTAGGACTTTTCCTTATTCTTTGAGGTTAGAATGAGTGACAGAGATGCCAACAAAATGACTATATTTGGGCATGAGGAGGACATCGCATAGGAGACAGGACAATAATAATAATAAATACAAGTCGGGTGTTAGGCATTGTTGGTGCCTCCCACACTATAAAATTGTGTCTCTTGTATGTTTCACAAGTGTTCTCTTTGTTTTACATCTTTTTTTATTGTATGCTTCAATGACTAATTGTTGATAGTGATCGCAAATTACCTAATTATACAAGTCACACGCATCGAGTAGGAGTGTGACTCTCCCTTAACCTAGAATGGAGTATGGGTATGCTCTAAGTGAAGAGGCGTAGTCCAAGAGAAGTATCCTTGGTGTTCTCAAGTTGTCAAGTGAGAACCTTCACGGCACCGTATGACCCTCAATTTCTTGGAAACTTGGGTAGGCCACGTCGATAAAGATCTCGGAAGACTATGGGTATGTGATGTAGGGTTTCCCATATCAAAGTGTGATCTACGCATGGTTACATGATGTGTGAGTGGGTTGTCGCGACTCACAATGTCATTTGTATATGTCTTATCCTTATCCTTTATGAGGTGTCTTGATGAAGCCCGAGCGCAAAATGTCCTTGAGAAAAGTTTTAGTATTCTATAAGGTTATGTTGGTGCTAGATTTTTTTATTTGTGCTCGGATAATGTAACTTGCAAAGTCTAATTACTTGTTTCATTTCATTTTCCATTTTCAATTAGTGCTTAGATAATTTAACATGCAAAATCAAATTACCTAGAAACATAGTTATACGAGAAAGAGGATATTTAAAATCTTGTGGAGCATATCAAGTATTTAACTTAAGAAGGAAACTTTATGACAAAGATTTTAACTATTATAATTAAAATGTTCGTAGTCTTGTGGAGCATATCAAGTATTTAACTTAAAAAGGGAACTTTATGAATAAGATTTTAACTATTATAGTTTAAACTCAAATCAATAGTATGGTTTCAGATTAAAAAAATAACTTGATTTCAAATAAAAAGATAAAATATCAGAACCATTTATGGAAAAAATTAAAAAAATAAATAACATACGTAAACCATTTAAAAAAAATAAAGGACAAGATACGATGACGGACATATTATAATACTCAGAGATCATGGAAAGACCACTAATAAAAATGAAGTTATTTAAACCATGAAATGTAGTGAGAATGATCATAACAATCAATATGTTCAACCAAAACATTTGTATTAAGAACAGTATTACAAGCTTTCACCCCGTAAACGCGTATGAATGAAAGATGAGAGAGGTATCGAACGATTTAGCAAGAATCTTGATAGTTTTCAACATATTATTCTGAAACTTCCATGTATACTTACGGCATATTCTGAAAACCGAGTCTCTTGTTTTCTTTTTTGGATTGGATTCCTTTACTCATTGTCATGTCTTTAACGAAAGTATTTAAGTTCAGAAAAGAAGATCCTCCGGGGAGGGCGGCCTTCGCTGCAGACTCCTTGATAATTAGAACGTTCTCTCTCAACTTCTTTCCTTCTGCTGTTCTCATCATTCTCCTTATAACATCCTCAACCTCTTCTTTCATGACAACCTTGCTGTCATCTAGCTCCACATTCTCAAATCCCAGGCCGATTTTCCACACGTCCTTGGCGAATCTCCAGTTGAGAAACTGATCGGCAAAATATGGTAATCCCACTACGGGAACTCCCATGCTCATGCTCTCCAACATAGAGTTCCATCCGCTGTGTGTAGGAACAATCCCACTGAGACATGGGCAAGTACTTTCGACTGTGGTGCCCACTTCACAAACAGTGCCCTCTCCTTTGTTCGTTCTTCAAAGTCCCCAGGTAAAATCGCAGATTGGCCTTCTGCGGTATCCAAGCTGAGAACCCACAAGAAAGGTTGTCCGCTGCTCTCTAGCCCTAGCGCCAGCTGCTCTAGCTGTTGCTCAGATTTCACAGCGATGCTCCCAGACGAAAAGTATATAACTGATCCCGGTTGTTGCATATCCAGCCATGTCAGGCAGCTCTTCTCCTCCTCCCACAGACTGCTGCCCGAATCCCTCCCCTCAGAAAAATTTGAAAGAAATAGAGGTCCTATGGCCAGAGCAGGACAGCCATTCAAAGAAAGTGTTGTTATTGCGTCCCTCCCTTCGAGCTCCTCAAACGTGTTCACTAATACGTAGTCGCCTTTACAGCGCTTTTGCGATTCATAGAGAAGGACATTGAAAGCAATGTCGGACGGATGCTGAGAGGGATACTGGGATAGCAGGTCAGTTGGCTTCAATGGTGGAATGTTGCCCGGATGATAAGTTACGAGTTTTTCTGGATTTTCCCCTTCGCTTACTGAAAAAGTTACGAACAAAGTATAGTCATTATCTTTGCAGAGCAAATGAAAAGAACCGAATGAAAGCATTGAGGATATATAGTTACAGTGTAAAAACAGAAAATATGAATGAGCGTTTTATCTTCCATTTTCTACATCTCATACTTCATTGCGGCTGAAGTAATCAGGGGCGTTTGTGCAGTATTGGGTTCGATGACATATATATATATATATATATATATATATATATATGTATATATATATAACTCCATAAAACTCGTAGAAAATTTAAATTAAAAACATCTAAATCTAAATAATAAAGTTAAATTTATAAAAATGAGAAATAAATATTTAAATTTATAGAAATGAGAGATCAAAATAATGAATAATTTTTTTTATTTTTATATTTTAAAATCAAAATAATGAATAATAATTTTTTTTTATTTTATATTTTTAAAACAATCAAGAACAATAATGTTTTTTATACAAATTTATTTCAATTTTAAATTTCTTAAAACATATTTCAATTTTAAAATTTGTAAAACATTTACATTTTAATTTTTTTAATATTTAATATTTAAAAAAATAAAATTAAATGTTTTAATGTTAATATATATCTAATTATTTGAATTATGTATTTAATTATTTAAATTATGTTTACTCGTTTCGTGTAGGGAGTTTGTAAAACATTTATATTTTAATTTTTTTAATATTTAATATTTAAAAAAATTAAATTAAATATTTTAATGTTAATATATATCTAATTATTTGAATTATGTATTTAATTATTTAAATTATGTTTACTCATTTCTTGTAGGGAGTTAACACATATAGTTCGAAAAACTTGAACACAACATCATAATTTGAAATGATCAACAATATTCCTAGGATATAAAGGTATAGCAACATTGATATATGGGGAATTTTCATGAGATAAATTGGTCTCTTTGCTCTCCTTTCTTAACACATTTTATTTTCTTTTCCTAAGTATTTTTCATGGTAATAGTTTGTTCTCTATTTTCTTTTTTTTAGGTTTTTTTAATGGTGATTTTTTTTTTGGCTTTTATTTTCTTATTTAAATACTTTTATATTATGGATTAAATTTTCTTTGGTCGTGTCACATTGATTTAGTTTGTTACTGATATTTTTGAATACATTTAACTTGTATAATAATTATAATGAGAATTTTCATAAAAAAAACATAGATTCATCATTTTTAAAAATTTATTGTTTTTGTTTTTTGAAAATCTTATAATAATGGTTTAAAGGCTTATCCAATTATCTACATTGGATACATTGTTTATAATAAGGGTCTAAAGAATCATCCAATCATCTACATTATTGTGGGATGTCAAATCCCTCTCTTACTATGTTTTTACTTTCTTTCATTTCTTTTTCAATTTCTTTAGTATCTTTACATATTGTAAATTATTTGATCTAAATAATTATCCCCTCATCTACCTTGTCACTGAAAATCATATTCTTACTTTTTTCCACTTTATTCTTGATTTTTTTAATATCTTTTCTTCTTAAAAATTATTTATCTACCCAAATAATCATCCCCTCATCTACTTTGTGTGTAAGTCATACCCTTTCAATCTTAAGTTATTTTCAATTTCTTCCATTTCTTTCTTGACCTTTGCAAATAACTTTCTATTATAAACTTCAATGGCTATAATTGGGGATATTTGAAACCTCTATTTCAAAGATTTTGGACCAAGATTTAAAGTGGTTTTGCATTTTCTAAAATTCCAGCCATGAATCTCTTGGCTACCTTCTCCTTACCCCACTTCTTTCTTGCAAAATTCTTACAAGAAAACCTAAATCCACTCAATAAAACTTTTCCCAAAAATTTGAATCACCAAACCTAGAGAATCATCATATTTTTCCAAGAGAATAAAGAACATATAAATATAAAACTATTGAATGAAATACCCATATCTCTATTAAATTGATGTAAACCACCTCCACCATTAAATGCCCATTTTTATCATCTCATCAAAGCCTCCATAAAAATCCCGTCATCGCCATTATGAGCCAAGTCTACCAAGCAGCTCACATACGCCTAGGACAAATGATATCACCACCAATAACCTCTCTCATAGACACGCGACCTACTCTCTTCTGTTCTCGCTAACACATCATTGGGAGATTATATATTTATTTCTCATAATTATATAGGACTTCTAAATTTCATATATTCCAACCTAGGTAAAGGTTTTGGTTCCTTATTTGTTCATTGGTCAAATTCAACACACAATGTGAGTAACAAGGATTATTTGTTTAGTCGGCATTGTAGGCGTCTACTTTCATAGTCGTTTGCTTTTTATAGTGTTATTAAACTGAAAAAATAGATCCAAATTAACACGAAAGTTCGTGGTCCAACTTCTCTAATATCCGATTCTTTTATAAGAATATTTAAACTTGAGTCTAGTTTCTAAAGGCATGCATATTTAAAAATCGCAAAATATTATTGACTTAGCAAAGAGCAGCTTACTTTTACTCCTCCACGGGCAAAATTATGCTTCTGATTAATGACTTAGTTGTAAATAGAAAAGTCAACTAATCAAGTGTACATTATAAACCAGACGGAGAAATAAACTTGTCTACATTTTTGCATGAATGCATGTGTATTCTACTGAAAAACATTCATTAAAAAATGTTTTTTTTTTTAATCTTAACGTTACACATAACACCACTTTTTTTTTTATAATACCTTAACGATAATATCAATAACAAACCAAATTTCATGCTCACTTTGGTTTAATTTGTATAGGATTTTAAAAATAATAAATGAAAATATAAAAAAGGATTGATTTTTGTATACTAATTCTTTGAGATTTTTAGTTAAATATTTTCTAAGACAATTATATAATGTGTTTTTCAGTTAAACTAAAATTGATTGAAATAAAAAGTAATAATATAATTTTTAAAAATCATAATATACAAAATCTAAACGGATTCATAAAGAATCTTTAATCTTTATTATTCATTATACATTTTAGAAAATTAAAGTTTTAAAAATTAAATTGAAATGATACTATCTATATTTATTATTTTTATCATTTTAGGATTGATTATTGATTATTTATTATTATTATTTACTTTTTATTTTTGTATATTTACTATTCCTATTAGTATATTACTATTAGTATAGATTAGATTCATCTTAATTTGGATCTACCAAAAGATTAGAGAGATTAAATTTGTCTATGTACAAATTTTTATTCAAATTTTACATTTAAAAAAGAGATCTAATGTTTAAGTACTTAATAGATTGAATTAATAGATTGAATTGAAAGTTAAGATGAATCTAATAATAATGATGATATATGTAAAAAAAAAAACAATTGTTATAACATTGTAAAAATCGATATTCTATATAAAATGGAAATGGAAAGACATACCATTTACTGGAATAATATGTCTCTCATACGCAAGCAAGTTGGTGTAACATTGAGAAATGGAGGCAGCAGCACACACAGGCCAAAAGATAACCCTGCGCACTTTCATATTGCTTGCGACATCCTCCGTGCAGGACATAAAGGCGTCTGTGATAATGAACGTGATGGGTGGAAATGATGGTGATTTCCCATGAGAACTGCTAAGGAGGTCCTCCAACGCGGGGCCTAACTTTTGCAGCGAAACAAATAACTCGGAAGGGTTGGAGGTGCGGCCATGGTTGGGCGGTAAACCATCAGGAATGGACAGAAATCGAATTTTCCATCCTTGCTGTTCCAACTCGAGATCGTCTTTGGATACAAGAGATTTAGCTTTCTTTGAAGCTTCCACCATGCGTTTGTGTATCCACTCAGTATTGACGAAAGTAACAAAAATTCCTCGAATAGACAGAAGCTGGGCCAAATTCATGAGAGGATTAACATGACCCTGTGCAGGAAATGGGACAATCACTGCATGCAGAGCATGTTTCCCCTCTTGATTCATCATTTTCATATTAATATTGCCAGACATTAATCATTTATCCTCCCTTAATCCACTATCACAGTTTCGTGCTATTGATTTGAGCTGTTAATTATGCACCTTGTGCAGCGGAGTTTACAATTATTTATTTCGACTACGGTCACTTTCTTAGAATCCTCAAATAATCATCGGCAACGCATTGTAAACTCATTAGCACCCGTAAAAATCCTTAAAACCAGAAAATTACATCAATTGAATTTTGAAAAACAAAGCATCTACTTTGTTCATGTCTGGTTCACGCTTTGTTTCAATATAGCCATTTATGACAACCTCTTGTCTTCTTATAAAGTACATCTCATAGTCGTCGACCTAAGTACTGATGTCACTATAAGATAATTACACAAAATGAGTAGTCATATTTTGGTTTACTGCTAATGTTACGTGATCTCGTGGACATCAACTTGGTATTTGTCGTCCATTAATAGCTTGTTCCATGTCTCATGCATTAAATACATTTTGTCTAAATAAGAAAGTCTTATTATTTATTAAATTGACATATTTCATGTAACATGCATAGGCATATTTTTTTCCATGTAAAATAAACAAGGTGGGATTAACAATTATAAATATAAAAAAATGTTAATATCTCTTTCTTATGATAATTTATATTTTACTTATATAGTATTATAATTTTTTTTAATTAATAATTTATGTATATATAAAAGTTAATATTTAATATTTCGAACTTGGATAGGGATCAAACTTTTGGTAAACTTTTCTTCAGAGATTTTCACCCAAAAAAACCTTCCCTCACTGGATAGATATGGAGCTAAAATAAATCTAGAATAATTGATATTCATTCAAAGAATATATATATATAATCAAAATAAGAAAATTGTGTATTTTATATGTTTATCTATTTATATATAGATATAAAAAACTACTTTCATATCACATGAATTATATAATAGATATATAATTATAGATATAAAAATATAGCCTTTGTGGACCTAATGGTTATGAACATGTGTTTCCTTGTAGACTTTAGGGTCTCATACACCAATTTGATATATATATTTTCTTAACTGTTTAGAATAATATAACTTATAAAGTATAATATTAATAAACAATTTATGAGAAACCTAAATTTTAATAGTTCTTACAAAATATTTAAAAATATAAAAATTTGGTTATTTATATTATTTTTAAAAAAATAGTAAATATTTTCAAATCGCTAGAAAATCTCCCAGAGCAATAAACCCCCATTCAAATTCCTTTTGATAATACCCAACAAAGTTCCTCACCTTGTCAAGACAAGAACCCTTTTCCTCTTCAAGTTCCCATTACCCCAATTTCTCGCCCCCAGCCACAGGACCAAGATGCTTCTATGATTCCAACTGATTTCTCAAAGGCGGATATGGACGATCTGAGATACATGGACCTAGAGGATCTCGACATATAAGGCACAATAGTTGCATGTGAAAGGAAATAAGAACATTCAAAACGGGACCAACAAATCAATCTATTTCAAAGCACTCTTAGAAAATCATGAAATAAGGAGAAAGGGAAAACCATTCAAAAAGCTAAGCACTCTTCCTCTTCTCTTCTTCTTCTTCTCTTGAAATCAAGAATTCTACAAGAAAATAAATTAGTAAGGTTCCAAAAGATGACAAGAAAAGAGGATGACCCTCCAACAAGAAACTATTGCAAGAAATATGAGAACTTCTTCTAAATTTGGGAAGAATCAAGAGTATGGCGGAGAAATTCTCATCCCACCCCCAGCCTTCTCAATGAAAATCATCTCTTGGAATGTAAGAGGCCTCAACAACCCAAGAAAACAGAGAAGTTTGAAGATCATGATTGACGATGAAAAACCCCCTATGATGATGATACAAGAAAAATAAATGTAACTCCATAGCCATGTAAAAATTAGCCACTAAGTGTTGGGAAGGATACCAACCTATAGTTGTAGACACCGAGGGGGAATTAGGCGGACTATCCATCCTATGGAACCCCAAAGAAATATTTTTATCTCATTTTTTCAGAACTCGTCATACTATCTTAGATAAATTCCAACCCATAGGATCTAAGAAAACTAGATACATCATCAATGTTTATGAACCGCAAACCCTTCAAGACAGATTATCCTTTCTTCAGAACATTTGTCACTTAAATCCCCTCACTTAAGCACAACCATGGCTCTTAGGGGGAGACTTCAATATTATAACATCCCTCTAAGAAAAAAGTGGAGGTCTCAATCGTCTAGTCCAAGACTCAGCTAGATTCAAAGAAACCATCAGTAATCTTGGCCTAGTGGATTGGGAAACCACCAATGGAATATATACATGGAGCAACCACCACACAGGCCTGCACCGAATATCTTCCCCTCTGGATCATTTTCTTATTTTTGAATCTGTAATATCCCCCACCTCTTAATGAAGAGGGTTGGAGAGACTCAGTAGTCTAGTTGTCCCCACTATACTATAGTCTCATGCATTATGGGGAGAAAGTCACCCAAAATCCATCACCTAAGCACAACATTATATTATTGACTTGACTTTGAGAAGAAAAGGTAACTAAGGAAAAGAAAAGAGCATGTGAGGGAATGTTAAGAGTTAACC
This sequence comes from Picea sitchensis, assembly GCA_010110895.2. Taxonomy (NCBI): domain Eukaryota; kingdom Viridiplantae; phylum Streptophyta; class Pinopsida; order Pinales; family Pinaceae; genus Picea; species Picea sitchensis. The sequence continues at coordinate 159,984 of SNQJ01S0015805.1, forward strand.
CTAGGGGTTAACTAACTCAACATAGAAATAGAATTTAAGTATAAAAAAAAGGAAGGGCACACTTCTCAT